>JANHFR010009237.1:10701-21612 GCA_032468015.1 Mimophis mahfalensis | reverse complement strand
GGGACAGACTGTCTCTGCCCTCAGTGTGGAAGGGATTGTCACTCTCAAATTGGCCTTTTCAGCCATACTAGACACTGCTCCAGAACCTCAGTTCAGAGCACGATATCATAGTCTTTCGAGACTGAAGGATGCCAAGAATGTATACAACATGTTTATATGTGTGTTATGTACGGGTATGGGCAGATAGATACTTTCTTTTGAGAGCAGGCAACAATTTCATTTTTAATACAGGCCATGTGTGCTCGCTAAAAAATGACGATGGTTATTTAGATCAGATAATTATAGGCATTTTAAGAAGGTGGAAGAAAACAGTATGGTTTCTTCTATTTCCCCTTTAGAAAGGGTACGTGTCCTGGACTTAGAGCTGTGTGGTTCTTTGCTCCTTTTGCTTAATCATGAATTTTTGGTATTAAAGTAAACAATGGTGGCTCATTTTCAGAGTTCTTGAAGGACTGGAGAATGGAAGTGGGAGTGAAAGCTGTGTCTATTTGGTCCTAGAGAAGAAACCATATGAAGATGGCAGTTGCACAATATCAGACCTACTCAAATGTTGAGAGTAGGCAATAGAATTAATTTTTTTTAAAAAAAGTCATTTACAGAACATCCTTCAATGTCTAATAAAAAAATTTTGATTCATTTTTTTCAAACTCATTTTGTTTTTGATATCTGGATATTAGGCATATTTATCTTCTTGTTATTGTATAAGTTGCCATAAATGCTAAAGACAGAAGGACAAATGCTTCCCTGAAATATTTAAAATATGGAACATTGGGCATCATTTATAAATGAAGGAAAATGGACTTCGGGTAAGGAAAAAATGGTCTGTTTAAAGTCTTAATAAGTATCCTAGAAGTGAGCATTTGTGTTGCATGTTGTTGGGTTTAAAAGTCCTTCCATGTTCTGTATATGGGTATTAATGAAAGAAAAATGATGCTGTTCTTACTCTTGAGGCATTATCCTTGCAATATGCAAACAGCGATATACTGTACATTTCTTAGGTCTGGAATACCAGACTAATACTATATACCACCAAGCAGAAGAACTTGTATTTAGATTACTAGACGCTTGTTAGGATTATTGCAGAGCAGTCTTTACTCTGCTATCCCTTTTAACAATTAAATAGGAAACCTTGCAACTAGTTGTAGATCGCTGGATCATAACAGAGACAGTCAGGAGTCTGAAGCAAATGGTGTTCAAAAGAAGGCAGGTTTATTTACAAGCTATATACATTAACCATGAGGTAGTCAGTCTTACAAGAACAAAACAGAAAGTAAGAGCATTAGAGCAGCAAAGGTCCATTGCTATTACACTGCTAGCGTACTGCCGCCACACTGCCGCCACAAAGCTTGGAGTGGAGCCTCCTATATTTATTCTCTTCCATACTAATGATGATTGACACATCACATGAGCACCCAGGACAGTTGAGATCTGCCTGGTAGCAGACAAGCTGTCTCCTGTTTGTGAGTGTGGCCTGGCCAGGGCCTAGTCGGCCATTTTAAATGCACACAAGAATAAAGACATTTTTATTAAGTACCAGAATGAATAAATTCAACAAAGTTATCTTCAGATGCCTTGTTATCAATGCTCTGGCCACTGTACAAATGGAGTAAGTTTGTTGTTTTTCTCATGGACAGTCCTAATCTAGCAAAATTAAAGACCTGATCCATATCCTAAAGGAAGTCTCTAAATCTGCCTAGTTTTTGCTTCTTTACTTTGACCTCTGATCTATCTGAATTTTGACCTGCATCTGCCTGTTTATTCTATTTCTCAGCCTGACTACTATTAGTCTTATAAGGACCCACTTGGACTAGTAGCAGGATTCTGGGCCGACTCCAATGTAACTTAACAAATGAGACATACCTTTGTGAGTTGATACAATTATGTTACCCTAAACTTTTTTTAACTGGTAAAAGATAATTGCAAGTAACAGATAATTGCTAAATCAAAGAAGCTTTGTAAGTCCACAGTAATTGTTACATTTATTAAGATTAAAATAAAAAAACAAAATGCATCTAAGATGAATTCAACATTACATGGATGAGTTTTCAAGGCTAGATATAGAGCTGTAATGGTGTGCAACTTTTATTAATGCTGTGATTTTTTTAAAAGTCCATTTGTCTCATTAAAACACAACCATAAAATTCATTCTTCATCATTCCCCTGTTGAGTTTCCATTTTTAATGACTGAATGGACAGTATTTCTGGAGCTGCTCCATGAAGCCAGAATTTGGACAAATAGCAGGTCTTGCATTTTTCACCACAGAAAAAGCCATGGCAAAATTGAGTCCTTCCGAGTACATTAGGAACCCTATGATAATTGCTGCTGCCCGGGAAACTCCTGCGTTACAGTGAACAAGCACAACGCCACCCTTTGGGGGAGAAAAAAAAAAGGAAAGACACATTTAAGCTTTCATTTTCTATCAAAATGGAGCCACCAATATTTTCTTTTACTACAAAGGCATTTTAAGCAGCCTTTCTACAAAGTCATCACAAAGTATATGCATACACTTTTTCATACATTTATTTTTAGCAGTACTCTTTTTCATACATTTATTTTTAGCAGAGTCCCTGTGGACTGCATAGATTTTGCTAGATTCAATCTCTTCCCCCATGCCCCTCAGTATTTAGTCAATGAGCAATACCCCTTTCTGAGGTACTCATAGATAGCTAACAGGTAAATTAGAATCCATGATTCTCTTTTCAGATCAATGACCAGGATCTTCTACTGTTTGTTTTTCTCTCCCTTAGCAGCAAGCATTTCATGGTTTTCAGCACAGCAGCAGAAATATGAGGTTTACGGTAGCTGGAGTCTATGTTATGACAAGACAAGCCAACTTCATGTCAGCAAACCCATTTAACGGTCTGCTGTATATATTTCTGATGATGGTCTGATTTGCCATGGTGGGCCTTAACCAGTGACCGAAGATCCATTTTATTAGGATGGCATGTTTCAATAATCAGAATATTTAAATGTACACTTTGCTGAATGTAACAATACATAATTTGAAATCAGAATGGGTAATTCTGGGTTTTTTTTCCTGGTGTGCATTAGAAGTAATTGGGGATTTGAGAACATCAACATGGGGGTCAAATAGGATTAGGATTACATTTAAGACAGATAAAGATCTAAGAATTAAAAGTGCTCATTAAAATTACATAATGCAGATTTTGTGAACCTACTCCTCAAATTGATATAGCTACTGTATGTGCAGCAACAAAACGATAATTTGGTAGTTGTAGACTTCTATAATTGAGAATGTTGATCTCAAAAAACTTTGTCATGCAGGGGAATATAGAAAATGTATTCTATTGCAGGTTTGTTTGCCTTAACAAAGCAATTTGTGATCTCATACTTTGTCCTGCTTTGCCTGGCAGGGTGCCTTCAATAAAACATTGAATGTTTTTGTCTGTGCAGTCAAGAAATTTTGTATTATGAAGTACCAGAAATATTAGGAAAGAAAGAAATACTGTAAAAGCAATCTGGGTATACAGAGCTAACTGAAAAATTAAAACTTCTGAGGCAGAACAGCAACACCTGGATCTTAGATTGGCCAATCTAATTTAGAAATGAAGTGGAAACGGTAACTAGAAACCTTCAGGAGAGCATGAAATGAAGACACGTTTCAGGTAACTTGTTAATAATACACCACATTCTTCTTTCTAAAATAAGACAAAGGGTAATGGAGCAAAGTTATCTGCCTTTCAAACTGTGAAGATAATGAACATGACTAAACTCAGAAGCACTTGGAACCAAGTTTGAAAATGTGAAGATACTAATAGGCTGTAGCATCAAGCGACATTATATGAAATGGATCAGACATCAGATTACTTATACGTGCATTTAGGTATAGAAGCATTGCATCTTTATAAAATGATTTTTCTAATTTATTTTTGACAGGTTATACTGTATATACTGTTATACTGATTGAGGGGTTTTAAACATGTTCGTAGGGCTAACTTGATTTAATTTTCTTTTAATTTTTGTATTGCATGTTTTTAATAGCCCTCTAAACCGCCCTGAGTCCTTTCGGAAAAGGGCGGTATATAAATATAAATAAATAAATAAATAAATAAATATGCAAGACAAAATCCTAGTCATATGCAGGAAATCTAAATATTTCCTATTCAGTTCAGGGCTACAGTTCAGTACAGAGTTAAAAGCATTTCAAGGGTCCTCCTTCAGTGTTGATTTCCAATACACAATCACACTCCACATCTTTTGTATCTGCAAGTCTTAACATACATTATGAACCTTTGTACTGAAATGTATTTACATATTTATGTATTAAATCACTGTATTTTATCCTATTGCTATTGTATTTTACCCTACTCTCATTTTAAATCGTTTGGAATTTTATTGGGCTCCGAAAGCTGCGTGCCTGCAGGTGTGCAAACGGGGGCAAGCCAAGCCGGCTCTCTCAGAACGACGGAGCTATGAGAAAGGAATGGGGGAAAACGATATGCTGTCTGGGGCTTGTGGGGAAATATTGCTGTCCTCCGGCAGGCGTGAGGTGGGGTGGAAGCTTCCTCCCCTTGCGCCCACTGGAGGAGAGCAAAAAACGGTATATGTTTGAACCTGTAACATTGATATGGCCTATAGGCTGATCAATATATATAGATATATAGCATCTGGTTTATATTTATTTACACTGAAGTTTAAACCTTCATTCAAATAAGGATGGGAATAAATAGGCTGTTCCAGCCTTAAGATACTTAAACTGATCTTTGTATGGATGTGTCTTAAAAGACTTCTAACCAATGCAAAAAATGGATGAGTTTAATATGCACACACACACACACACATAAGCATCACTCCTTGCAACAACTGTTTACCTTTATCTTGATTTGCTCAATAAATTCAAAACATTGAGGAAAATAGGAGGTGATGTCAGTCTCAGGCAGGTCAAGAATAGGGATAGTTTTATATATCAAGTCATTGGGGAAGGCATTTTCAACTCCATAGGCTACATTTAGAACATGAGTAACCTAAAACAGAAAAGCCATACAGTCAAGATAGCACTTTCAAAGGAATTCCATTCATCCATCACAAGATCAGAGTGGCACCTTCATTCAGATCTCTTAAATTCATTTCCTTCCTTAGTTCACAATCATTTCTCCTCTTACATTCCAAGTCACAGTCTTTGCATACATAATAACAGTTGGGGGGACACCAGTATTCATTCATCGTGGGTTTGGTCAGTTTAGGCTTTCACATAACATATTTTAGCAGCATAAATAAGATGTAGATACCGTTACCATCCTTAGCCCGTACATAGGCAAGATTCCTTGCCAACAATGAGAAAACAACATTGGTTTAGTTTGGCATAATATGGCCTGTGTCCTTCAAGCACAGCCAATGGCCAGTTTTACCTTAACCATGCTCATGTTACCCTGAGCAAGTTGGGGTCCCTAATCCAGGGGTCCCCAACTCCCGGCCTGTGCAAACAAATGAATCCACATCCATGGGATGCAGGCAGCACATGAAACCATGCCCCCACCAGTCCACAGAAAATATCTCTCCACAGAACCTGTCCCTGGTACCCAAAAGGTTGGGGCTGCTGCTCTAATCTTCAGACTATCTTCAAAGCCAGCAAGCTATTGCCTGCAACCCATCAGTTAGAAGGAATGTTATTGTCACATTCAGAATACACTTGCTTTTATAATTATTCTTCATGTTCTGAATGGAAAACATGCAATTATCTTCTGTCAGGAAATCAACTTGCAAGGCTGTGACTAAGTATATTGTAATACAAAACCAGTAAACCAGAGTTTCTCAAACTATGTTCTATAAAACTTTAGGTTCTGCAAGAACTTGATGGGGCTTTGTGAGAGGCTAAGGGCAAAAAAGCCCCAAAGCTTTACCCAAATGTTGCCAATTTTCTAATACCAGAGCTATATTAATGTTAACCATCAGCTGCCACAGTTTTTTTTTTTAAAAAACCCATACATTACCTTATATTTCTTCATTATTTCCAAGTCATGAGCAGCATCCTGGGAACCTGTGAAAGAGAGACGTTATCCCATCAGTTTTGGGAAATAACTTCATGCAGACAAGAAGACCGAATACTGTATATCATTGTGATGAAATTAAGTAAATGATTATGATACACATGCATGTATGTGTGCTACATATATATACATTCTACATGCATACAAAGCATGGGTGCAGCCAAGGGGAGGGGGGACCCTTTTATAGAATGGATTCTGTTTGAATTAGCTATGGCAATGATTACCAATCAAAGATCTACAGATTTCATTTCTGGAGTTAATCTTATGTATTGAAAGTAGTGAGTTAATAGAATCACTGCATTGTTGTTGTTGTTGTATTATACACTATTACCATTATGATCCCAAAGCAATAGCTACCCATTTATAACCGACTCGGCGTGGCTCCCAGTCAAAAGCAAGAACCTAAAAACCTTAATAAAGCTATAAAACTAAGCATATTAAAAACAACAAAAACCTGGTTCCAAGTCATATAGTCTCTTATCCCAGTATATACACAAACACACACACACACACACACCCATGCACAGCCATGGGTGCACAACCATCCTCAGCCATAAATACGCACCCATAGTTTTCCAGGGCACCCAGGTATGGTTAACTATTAATGCTGCTTTGGCTAAAACCTACCTACCCAGCAAGAGCCACGGCTTAATCACCCCGATTTGAAGATCCAGGCTCAGGTCCTGCACATAGCCACAGGCCTCCCCTTCCTTACAATCAGCCACCTCCACCACTTGCATCTGGGCATCCCTCCAGGTCTCCATAAGTCTCTTCCCAGATAAAGTTGTGACTCTGGTGCATTGCTTTTTCAAATTAGTCCTGGAGAAGGATTTGATTTCTTGGGTGAGTGAGTGCATTACATGAGAAAAAAGCCCTCAAGCTGGCGGCAGCAGCAAAGCCAAGGACGGGCTTCTTTGCATCTGGTTTCTTCTATTTGTGAGTAGATCCGCTCCCAGTCTTTCAGCTCTGCCTAAATGCACACACATCCCTCCTCAGGGAGCCTTCAAGCCCGATTGGCAAGCAGCATAGAAGCCTTGCCTGCTTTGCTTCCTTTTTCTCAGGCAACTGTGTAAAAGAGTTTTAGATTGGCTGTAGAGAAGCCTTTCTGGATTGGTTGAGAGCCTTTCTCTGTTAAGTAGCACGAAATCTCCAGGGTTGTTGAAATAGCTTACAGAGGCACGCATGCTCTGCTCTGCTCTCACTTTCGTATTGTTTTGTCCGTAGTATCTATTTGACTTAAAGTGCTATGAGGCCAAAGAAACTATCAGAAAACGAAGAGATGCAAGAGAAGAAAAAAAAAAGAACATATAGCTAAATCTGATATTTGATTTTATTTTATTGGATTTGTAGGCCGCCCCTCTTCCGAAGGACTCAGGGTGGCTCACAATTATAAAACATAAAATGCAAAAGTTAAAAAGTTATTAAACAAAAAAATCCAATAAATTTCTAAAACGAGACAACAGCAGTTAAAATTGAAAATATACAATTAATTAAAGTTAACATTAATCAGGCCAGACCGGCTTGTTGGAACAACCAAGTCTTCAGAGCCCAGCGGAAGGATCTGAGGTCAGGAATTATCCAGAGTTCTGCGGGTACTTCATTCCAAAGGGTACGAGTTCCCACAGAGAAGGCTCTCCCCCTGGGGGTCGCCAGCCAACATTGTTTGGCTGACGGCACCCTGAGGATATGCCCTACATCTCACCATACTTTTTTATCCTTCACCCAACCACATCCATACATCCAAGCGTGTTCTCTAAATTTGGCACCAGCCAGTGCCGATCGCAAGAGCTCTTCTCTCTCCTCTGGCTTGGCCAGCCAGTTGGACTTTCCTCCTTGATGTCACCAAATGAGGACCCAGACCATGTCTGTGCCTAAACTGCAACAGCAACAGATACAATGAGTGTACAGTAGAGTGGAAAACTTCCTTATTATACATACCTCTAAGACTTATTCCTACTAAACTCACTTAAGTTTAAACTTGTCTCGACCCAGCATTCAGTTGTATGTAGAACACATTCATCTATTCTTTCTTCTTTCGGTCCTGTCAGTTTATATCACCACTGTCACTGCTTTCACCTATTCTTTTAATTATTTTCTGAAGAGCAAGAATTCAGCCCACATACCCAATGCTTGTTATAAAGCCACAACGCAGTTCCCGAATTTTGCTCATCTTTTTTTTTTCTCTCTCTCTCTTAATCAGAATTCTGCCAAGCACCCTCCTAGGCACACTTAAACTATTCTGTATATACTTTTTGCTTACGTCTTGCTGCCTTTGCTTTCCAGGCATCTTGCTCAATACACTCTTTACACACACATATAGTACTCTCACATTAAAATAAACTAACATCTATACTTCAACATTTCATTAGTTATGCCATCAGTATCCGCAGCTTTTTCATTTTTTAATATTGCCACATTTATGTTGTCCTCATCTTCTTTTTCTTGGACACAGACATTGAAGGGCATTTGTTTCAATTCCATTTTTCAAATTATCACTGTCATTCCTGTTGAAATCTCTAATATGCGCCTTCCAATATTCCATCATTTCAGTTTCGATGCAAATCATTCCCTCGCTTTTATTTCTTTGTGCCAAGTAAAACACACACACACTATACAACTGAGTACACATTTAAGGGAGACAAAACCCACCCAAATAACCCTGAAAAGGGACACAGTGCTTATAACCATGACAATATATGTAATGTTTGCAGAATAAAATACACTTGGTGTAGAAAAGGTAATTAGTTAGATCTACAAGATACAAGACCAGATAAGTAAAAAAAAATGGCAATAGTTTTAAGTCCCAAAAACTGAACAAAAACAAATATTTCTTGAATTTGATTGTATAAGAATGGTTGAGAAATTTATTTCTAGTTATGTCATTGGACTCCAGTGCCTCACTTCTCTCCAGAACACTCTCGTAATAATCATATGAATACAAAATACTCAGTTCAAAGGAAACACATTCTTTTAGCCATTTGTAATCTACCCGATGGAAGGGACATGGTAGTTAAGTGAGCTTGTTGATCAGAAAGGTTGGCAGCTCGGCAGTTTGAATCCTGGGTGCTGCGTAATGGAGTGAGCTCTCATTCCTTGTCCCAGCTTCAGCCACCTAGCAGTTCAAAAGCATGTAAAAATGCAAGTTGAAAAATAGGGACCGCCTTTGGTGGGAAGGTAACAGCGTTTCATGCGCCTTTGGCATTTAGTCATGCCGGCCACATGACCACAGAGATGTCTTTGGACAATGCTGGCTCTTCGGCTTTGAAATGGAGAAGAGCACCTCCTCCTAGAGTTGGGAATAACTAGCATGTATGTGTTAGTCTTTACCTTAATCTACCCGATGCAGTAGATCATGCTGCCAATAGATGTATGTTCTGTTTATAAAAGGAGACTTGATTGGGCAGATTGGAGAGTGGAAAAATGATTCAACAAATCTTTGGATTCTAAATAAGTCTAAGTAATACATTAAAAATAAATGTATATAAAAATGTTTTAATTAGGAAATGAAATGTTCTGGAAAACTCGAGAATGTTCTGTTTCTTCTCCAAGCCATGCCAAAAAACTTCAGACTGAGCCATTCCAAAGAGCTGTAGTTCTCCAAACCAGATGTGATTCAAAGGTGTCTCGCTGGAGCAGCAGTCTAGAGAAGGTTTGGTGTAGCCTACATGGGGAATAGAACTCTCTGGATCATTCAATCCCCAAATCAGTTGATTTGCCCATCTCTAGTCAAAATGCCTAAAATAAGGATCTTTTCAAATCCTTAGATCTTCATTTTTAATGAAAAACGTAGTCTGCATTTTAAATGGCTAATTTTAAATGAAAAATATAGACTTCATTTTAAGTGAAATGTATAAAGATTTCAAAAGATGAATGGATAGTAGTTACTTTACTGTACATGTGTCTAGTTCTGGGTATCACTGTTTAAAGTGGATTCCAGACTATAACAAGTCTACTGGAAGAGAAAAAAAATTTACTGAGATTCCTAAATACATGAGTTTTACTCTGGAGGCAACTGGTAAAACATAAAAGATGACATTGATCTGTGAGATTATATGCAGTGGGGATTTGAAAGACCATAAAATTGCTTTCCAATAAAAGGCTCCAAGTAACACTTTAAGGATTTTTTTTTTAATGGTAAGAAAAAAGACCGGGAGAAATAATGAATAAGAAAGGACAATGGGGCATTAAAGCCGTACCTGGAAGTGTTTCATATAGATAACTCTACTTAACTGTTGATTGATTTTTTTTGTTTGTAGTGGGTTTGCCAGCAGGGAACATCTGATGCTTTTCTAGAGAACCTGAAGGCTAGACAAATGTTATGTTTGTTCTCTATTATGGAGATTTGATCTGAAGAGATCACACTCCTACATCAGAAGAAACTGTGTACAACACAAGCAAGGAACTACATCAAACCGGAAAGCCCAGTCAAAAACCATTATTTTCCCACCTCCAAGTCTGGGAGGTGAAGAAGAAACTTCTTTGGCAATTTCACCCTTTAATATTTTAAGGACAGCATTAGTAAATTAGACAAGTGGGATTTTTTTTTCTTCCAGTGGCTCAGTCCACCCAATGTTCTAATAAAAGATGTTTTTCTGCTGTTGATCCTTGGCAACTGATATTTGAAGACATGAACCCAGAAGTTGTACTGAGGCTTTGAGATTGAAAACCCTTGATAGATCTGCCTTCCATGAATTGGTCTCATCCCCCTTTAAAGTCATTCACATTCACAGCCATAACCATATGTATCTTGACTTGATAGGGTTTGTAAATTAATTATCCTGTGTGTCAAGAAATACTTTGTTTTGTTTCTTCTAAATCAGGGGTTTGCAAACTGTGGCTCTGGAGCCACATGTGGCTCTTTCAGCCCTCTGCTGCAGCTCCCTGTCGGCTGATCCCACCACT
>JANHFR010009232.1:107314-120624 GCA_032468015.1 Mimophis mahfalensis | reverse complement strand
TTTTAATGCCCTGTACACCGCCCTGAGTCCCTCGGGAGAAGGGCGGTATATAAATCCAATAAATAAATAAATAATAAATAAAATAAGTCCAGGCAGTTGCCAGGAATCAAATATTGATTCAAAGACAGACACACACACACACACACACACACACAATTGTAAAAGTGTCTTATGTCATGGGAACATGAGATACATAATACTTATTAAACCTAAATGAATGTAGATCTCTGAGGCAAGGTGGATTAAGAGAACTGAAAGACATTAGCTATGGTCTTGTTGATTCCTGTGTGTTCATTATCTTGAACAATTGTGGATAATATGTAAACCTGAACTGGAACAGAAAATTAGCACAAAAGAAAAAAGTTTGTTTATTCTATTGAAGCTTCAGGAGTTTACAACTGGGGATAATGAGAGTTGTGATCTAACAAGAACCATTAAGATTCTACCATAGAAAGTATTGTAGTAGCTCATTAGAACATCAGGAATCATACTTAGAAGACCACTGAATAATCCTGAATTTCATTTGTACTAAGGTTACCTTTGTTACTATAATAAGTGCAATATAATCTCACAGATCCTAGGACAGAGGTGTCAAACTGGCAGACCGTGGGACAGATGCCTCACGAAACATCATGTGACAGCAATGTGACCTGGCAGGTTTGACACCCGTGCCCTAGGAGAATGCATGCATACATCATTAAGGTATTAGACCTCAGAGTACTTGGAGAAATAATAGAAAGCTGTGTGACATTTAATTTGTTCTCTCAATAGATTTCTTCTGTTCAAAGAAAGAATGCAGATCTAGGTCAAGAGGAAATTGTACAACAGTGCATGAAAAATATAAAATGGATAGAAGATCTCTTTGAGAAGTTTGGTGAACTTTTGAATCATGTTCAGCAGAAATGTTCCTAACAAATATTGATCCAAATGTCTCTTTTTTTTTCCTAATCTACTCATCAAAATAAAAGAGAAGGCTGATAGGTTGGTCATGCCAAGCTTTATTCTAGGTCAAAAGAAATCATGGTATTCTGGGTTTCTTGAATTCCAATAAGAAAAAAAAATACTCTGCCAAGCAAATGGAACTACCAACAAACCTGCATTTTTAACTTGGAGAATATTTTTTTTCTATTTTGTAAATTCTTGTTTTGAAATAACTTAGGTTTATTTTTGACAAATGATCGAAGCATGTACTTAAATATATATTTTGGCTATGATTAAAATAACTTTTTAAATATCATGCCATTTTTTTTTATTCTGAACACTAGGAAGAGTCACAGTGATGTTAACTGTGACAGAGCTCAAGTAGAGTTTCGAACATTTTGCAGAGAAATCTTAATAGGACAAGAATTACTGTGTGTGAATAATCTCCATCTACATTCAAGAATACCATTCTACTTTACAGACTCCAATTACTGATGTTATGTTCAGGAAACTCAATATGGATTTGGTGCAATCCTATGACTGCTATTTGTGACAGATTATATTATAATAAAAACAATTACCTTAATTATTTTCCCTAGGTCTTGGAAGAAAGACATATTTTTCTTTACATTTGTGTCCTTTATTTTTCCCTTTTGGAAAGAAATCAATTGTACATTTTATCCCACAAATAGTTGTATTTTTCAGAGGAAAAAGTATTGTGGCTTAAAATTGTTCCATGTACCCTTGTAATACATTTCCATTTGTTTTCTTGTTCATTTTATATATTAATTTCATATTGTAAAGTATGTATCTTGAGATTATCTTTGTTTATACAGGTTTGCTTCAGTGTTAACCATGAATGAGACATATTAGACTTCATAAGTTTGCTTTATGTATGGTTATATTGACAGATTGCAACTTGTTTTCTGATAAATGAAAGATGATTTTTGTCTTAAAACTGCTTGATTAATAGAACATTTCAATAAACAGCTACTACATTGGTCTCCAGTAAAGTGAGGATTAGCAATTGACCAGGTTATATGCAGTGTTGAAAACAATTGATTTTTTTAAAATTTTTGTTATTTAGAATTGGTAATGGCAGAACAGTTTGTTTCTTGGTGCCTTTTCAGAGTCTCAGGCATCTTTTGTAAATGACTTTCTCTGATTAATTATTTTCCAGTAGGAATCAGTAGTCCCATGTAATGCAAATGGGCTATACTTGCATCAATAGGAAGGTGTTTTTTGTTTGTTTGTTTTGCTAACAGAATGCCTTACCTCAGCCATTGATTCAATATGTGCAGGATTTGTTATTTAGATTTTGTGCAACTGAAGATCCTGTACTTCCATCAAATAATATATAAGAACAATTAATTTCTCTGTTCACTGCCACTTAGTGCCTTAATTTCAATCAAGAAAGCAGGTTTCCTCATTCACAAGCCAATCAGGATATTATTACACGTAGCATGATGTATTTTCTTTAGTTATACATGTGTTCATGCACCTTAGATATATATGTAAAATGCAATGAAGGGCTGTGTTCATGAGCAATTAAACTAGCATTTCAAAATATCAGAAGACAGCATTTTGTTATCTTAATGTGTATGTTATGTTGGACAACGTATATTTTCAAAATATGTTTTCATGTTATTGGAAGTAGTATTCATTTTATTCCTCTGATGGGTTCAGTCAAAATACTGATAGAAATTGGTAATTGGACTTAAAGATTCTATTACTGCACTTGCCCTGAAAAAAAGTCAAGTTGTGGTACTATAGCTATGAAACTTAACGCCTTGTGCTAAGATATGGCTTGTTTTAGCAATGATTTTGTTCCGTGCATGATAGTACCTGTGTTTACACAGAGATAACCCACAAACCATGGTTTACATGCTTAGATTCTAGATCCGATTAAACTGATACAAAGAAAACTACCAGCATATTATGGCCTAGCACAATATGTTACCAGTAATTCAAATATACTGTATTTCAACTGATCCTGTGGAAAAGTTAAGGATACATAATTATATATTATTAAGACTAAATCTTGATTTCCTGCTTAAGAAAAATTTGTCAAATGCATCTGTTACAAGCAATAAACCAGTAGTACTTGAAAGTGGGAACTTAGCATTTGCACATTTATTGGAAATAGATATACTTCATTCTTACCTTAAAATTGCAATCTTATATTCATCTGGATACGTGTCCCATTTATTTATAGGAATTTTTTTTTAACTAAATCAGTAGGGCAGATTTAGTAAAGAATACTGTTCTGTATTTTTTAAAAATACTTTTTTCTGCTCTAGATGCAATAGCCTACTTATTTGGGATGGGTATTTAAAGAAGACATACCTTCCATATTAATTTATAAAACACCAGAAAATATTTCAATTGAAGGTTTATAAATGTAATCCAAAAATAGTTCTTATGCCATCAATTTAAAACATATTTTGAAAAAGGTTTACAAATAGATGTAGGTAGAGTATGACTGGTTGGTCAATTATAACATATATTAAACTAGCAATTAAAATAACATGATGGACAGTTGATAAAACTTCAGAAATTTGGTTTTTTAAATATTCCAAAGGCCTATCATTTCACATCTCACCAATTCTTAGACCATCTTTGAAATTTGTATCCATTCAATGAACTAAAGAGACTCAAGATTCAGACTGCAGCCTTACAACAGTCTCTTCAACTTCATTAAAACCAATAGAACTTACTATTGGTTAATCTATATGTAACTATACTGCTGTGTCAGATTTCTGTTTTAATTTAGGTGGCAACTGTCAAAAGATAGGGAAAAGCTGCTCAGGTTTATGGAAGTAAATATACAAGTTTTTGTGTTTTAATAAATCAGAGATTTATTTAAAATATTCCCCCATCAATTTCACACAGTGTTTCACACAGAGACTTAGTACTATATTTGAGGAAATTGTTATGTTAATTTATGCAAATTATGAGGTCTGTTATGGGGTTGTTATGGGGAAAAAATGCATTTTATTGCCTTGAGTGGCGTCATAAATACAAATTTGTGGTGAGGACCAAAAATGTTTCAGGTACTACTGCTCACACTTTTTGTTGAAAATCACAGTAAATTTAATCGATCTCCATTAGTCACTGAAATATAGAGAAACCTGCTGTAGTAGATGCCACAGCGTTTGTTTTCTGGTGGTATTCGAAAGTACAACAATTTAGGATAACAGCAAATGAAAGGACAAATATGTACTGTAGCAACAATAAATTTTATTTTCATTCATTTATTCAAATTTTTGCAAGGCCATTTATTTGTATCCCACATCTACATTTGAAGCATATTACTTGCATATTTAATACTTAAGTACAGTTCTTATTCTGAAAAAAAGTTCAACATTCCTTCTTTAGAGAATTATTAGCACAGTCACAAAAGTAAAGTATCTAACAGTGCCTCATCTAAACATTGAAATCACTGGGGTTTGATTCCAAATTGATCTTTTTAAAGAGACTTTTTCTGTTTAAGCTAAAGAACTACCAGTAATAATTTTAGGTATTGAGCAAGATCAAAATAGTTAATTTTCTCAAAAGAACATGATATCCTAATTTCACAGTTTGTTAAACTATACATTTGAATTTGCCATCCAATATAATTTAGCATCTGGTTGCAATGAGAGAAAACAACTGAAGTTCTATATAAAAACTATTACATCATTATTTTGACATTTCAGCAATCACTGTTTTATGTTCTGAATTCTAAAAATGTGAATTACCTGATGTTTTTGATTTCAGATTTCACTTGTTTTAACAGAAAAACAAATGGGTTGTACAGCCTGCTCCACCAAAACACAGTATAATTTTCTTTTTCCTTTAATAATATATGGTTAAAAAGAAACTCAAACTGTCTTCCAATAAATGGTTATCATAGAGAAAATATTTTTAAATATTTAAATTTGTACTACTATTTAAAGTAATTTAAAAAAATGAACAAGCCAAAACTGTTAGGAAACTGAAAATCAGTTTATAGTCATTTATGATTTTGTTGATGACAGTGTTTCATGTCATAAACTTACATACTTTTTGTGTATTATTATACAGTGCACATATTTCTTTTATCTCTTCCTATTTAAGTTAATGCTCACAAATGCATGGTAATACCTATCCTCTATCTACTGCAAACATGTAAGCTAGGATTAATAAAATATATTTTCTAGCCAGTTTTCACGTGGTCCACAATAATGTACAAACTTGTGACTTTTTCATAATTTTTGTATTTTTGATTTGATGTTACTAAATTCATTAAAGTGTATACAGTTTTTCAAAATACTGGGTACTCTTATTGGTTAATGTGGAATAATTGCAATATCTGCAATTAAATATGCTCTATTCATTAGGAAAAAAACACTGCTTTATTTTGTTAATATGGTCCAGTTATTATTAATTTACAGGTCTTACATGGTCACCTATCTCATGCAGGGACTCTAGACAGCTCACCAACAATGCATGAACAAACCATAGTTAAACACATACCCTTCCCACCAGTGACAGAACCAAACAACCTCTCAGGTAAACTCCTATCTTAGCCCAGTGCTTGAGGGAAGAGCTAGGTATTCACCTAAAAGGGTAGAGGTCCCTCTGTTCTCCAGTGGGAGGCTGCTTCAAACGACTGCAGTGGCCACTGAAAGGGTCAATTAGATGGCAATATTTAAGCAAGGGTACATACATCCTATCCTAGTAGGATGGGCAAATATCCTCGGGGAGAGATGTTCCCATAAGCTTGCCTGTGTCATGTAGCATCTTGAGTTGCACACAACTAGAAAGCTGTTCAGCTTGCACAGCAATGCTGCTGCTCAGATGAACCACAGGAGACCCAACTGCTGCTGCATTCTGTACCAGTTGCAGCTTACAGGTGGTCTTCCAGGACAGCCCTGTGTAGAATACATTGCAGTAATCCAAGTGGAAGGTGACTAAAGCCCAGATGATTGAGCAAGGCCGCCTAGTCTAGGAATGGGCAAAATTGATGGATTTATGCAAAGACTTCCCTTAATTATGACTGCCACCTACTCTTCCAACAGAACCACTGTTGTGGCTCCATCATCTGCTTCTGATTTGGCAATCGACATTGACTCAGAAGTAGACCTGGAGTTGGTTGCTGACAGTGTGCCAGAGGTGGCTGGGCCCCCCATGAGCCAGCAAGAGCCGGCTGCTGACAGTGTGCCAGCAGGGGCCAGTCACCCTTTGAGCCAGCAGGAGATGGGAGGGGACTGACAGTAGAGGGGAGGAGGCCTTGGCTGATGCCAGGGAGAGCTGTAGGCTGAGGAGACAACAGCAATGCCAAAAGGGGGGAGGGTGGGCTGCAGCTGACCACTAATTCAGCCACACCATAGAGGGAATTTAAGGGGTTGTGGCTGAATCTGGTCCTCTGCAGGAAACAATGTTTGCATCTCGGCCTGCGTCTGCTTTCAGCTTCCTGCTTTCTGGCCAGTTTCTGGACTCTTGCTTGTTAATCTGTTCATCTCTGTAATTAGTTTCTGTTGGCATTTTTCCTAGTTTTCATTAATCAAACACTGCTTGTTTTGGAATTGTCAGAGTGGGGGTTTGCTTCAGAGTCGCAGCCGGCGTCTAGCTTGTGAACTCACAAATGTTGGGATTTTGCTTTAAAACTGCCTCTGGATTGGGGCCGGACTGAGGGAACAGAACAAGTTGATGTCCAAGAGGACCCCCCAAATTGTGCACCAGAGTTGTACAGGGGAGCATTTTCCTATCTATAGAGTCAGAGTTGTCAATGACTCAGGGAGGCTTAAAAAATACAACCATTGCATTTGCTAGGGTTGACTTTCTCCCCCTTCAGGCCCTTATATCCTTCAGGCATTGAGCCAGGATCTGAATGGCACCACTTGCCTGGCATGGAGTAGAGATGTATAATTGGATATCATCAGCATACTGATAATACCAAACACTATGCTGGTGGATGACATCTCCCAATGGTTAAGTATGAGGAGAGAGAGCCTGAGGCAACCCATATAATAGGGGCCTAGGACTGGACTTCTCCAGCCCTGACTGATACTGACCACAGAGAAAGGAGGGTGCTTCAGCGTGCTTTAATTTTTAATGAAGCTGTTGTTTGTATGATGAAATAAAAAGCAGAAGACAAACCATTAAAACTCAGACCATTTATGAATTGTTTGTAATAAAGTCGGTGTTATTTCAAAAAGGTTGAGGCAGTAGGATTTAAACAGTAGTAGTATTTCTATATTGAAAAGTCTTCCTATTATTGTTTTATGCCTTTATTACTGATTGTTAAACACAGTTATGTATACTGTACAGGATGCATACAAAGTATTCAAATGTGGCAAACTTGTTTGACCTTAATTATGTGCCATCAAGTTAGTTCAGCTCTTAGTGATCACATTGATTTCCTCCATTACAATCCCCAATCTGATCTTTCAGATCTCTTAATAGGCCATACATGGCCACCGTCCACCTTATTATTGGTTGTCCTTCCATCTTTCCCAAGGTTGAGAACTAGGTCTTTACATAATATGTCTAAAGTAGGATAAATAGAGCCTGATCTTTTGTGTCTGTGAGTCTGTGAGTTGAATTGTTTGATGATCCATTTGTTTTCTTATTTCCTGGCCACACAATTCCCAGGAGTTTTCTCCAACACCAAAATTCAAAATCCGCAATACTGTTCTGCTTCTTCAGTATCAAAGGGAACTATAGCTTTCATATTTTGATGTTTAGGGGTATAAATGCATCACAGTATCTGAACATGCTTTATAGGCCTTCAGGGCCTTTATCAAGTGCTAGCCCTTAGTATATTTCTTGATGGTTGATCCTTTGTGGTTGATGGTTGATCATAAAAGACAGTAACCATATATCACTTTAATATCTTTTAGAATTATTCTACAGCTGGCTGTCATTCCTGTCCTCTTTGGTTTGGTCTTCTTTGTATTTAATTTTAGTTACTTTCACTATGCTCTTTGACTTTTCTTACTAGACCTTGCAATCTTTTGCATGTTTTACTATTAGAGTAGTGTCATCAGGATAGTACAGGCTATTGATGCTCCTTCCTCCAATTTTAAAACTACATCTTCTTCCAGTCCAGCTTCTCTTAATATATACTGTATTCAAATATGTACCTTGAATAAATAAGGCAATAAAGTATACAGCCTTACTCCTTTGTCAAACTGAAGCTAATCTATTTCATCATGCTCGGTCCATAATGTGCTTTCTCATTAGGACAATGAGATGTTCTCAGTTCACCATTTTTCTAAACACACTCCACAACTTAACCTGATCAACAAAATACTATAATTGTGTACTTCCTTTTAGCAATAATATAGTCAGTTTGATTTCTATACACTCCTTCTAGTGATGTCCAGGCACAGAGACATCATTTTGGTTGCTGGAGGACAATGCAGACGAGCTATGAAGGAATCAGTGGAGTGGCAGAAATTGGCAAGTTCCTGCTTCTTTCGATTTCTTAAATCATACAATCCAATTTTATTTTCTTCTTTAATGTTTCCAACATTGACATTCCAATCTCCAATCACAAGCAGCAGATCTTACTGGCATGTTCTGTCAATTCCAAATTGGACTTGATCATAAGAGTCACTTCTAGATGATGCGCAGCACACAGATTAATAATTAAATGAATAAAACTCACCAGCCTGCTTCTGTATCAGCTGTTGGAGCTTAGTTGAATGATTATCATACTGTTGTTATTTTGAAAAGATTGGTTTTAAAGGACATACTTTCCCTATATCAATGATGTTATCAGTATCCAATGCTTAGTTTTAGATACAGATAGTAATAAATATTGTAGTTTCATATCCATATATATTTGAGTGATGTGGTGGCCTAGTGGTGAAGATACTCACCTCCCACTCAGAAGGTTGAGAGTGCAATCCTAGGTAGTGGCATATATTTCTCTCCTACGGTGCAAAGAAAAAAATACCTGCTGCGAACTCCATGTGGCATCAGGAATGGCATCTGTTCAATAAACACTCAGCTCCATTCAGTCACCCTGCCCCAAATTAAGGGATAGAGAGTTGTAAAAAGGGAATTTTAAGCGGACCCTGCCATAGTGTGGGAATAGCGCTACGAAGAATACATGAAATGATTATATAAATGTATTACATTTTGAAATTGCACAAAGATTATGAATTTGGATAGAATTTGACTTCAGCATTATACTTTACAGAATCATACCGGTACATAGATAAAAAAATTTCTGATAAATTTGTACATATCCTGAGTATTTTTCTTTCTTTTTTATTATGTTTTATTAATTTTCAAATATGTCTCATAAATCATCCATACATTGCTTTGGCGGTGAATGCAATTCATTTTATAGTCAAGGAAAGACAATGCATGACAGACAAGACCACACTGTAACCCAAGTACATGTAAAGAGATTCCCCCTTAATTCTAAAAAAAACTCCCTAAATATACACCCTCTAGGTAAGAAAATAAAGAAAACATAAAAGAAAAAGAAAAAAAGCATTGTCTTCTAATTCATAGCATTCCATCTCCTCCTTTACTACCCCATCCTGAGTATTTTTCAAATGGCCACACTGATGTGTTGTGTTCCTATTTCTCATTCTTACTATTTCCAAAAATCTGGGTATCCCAAACTGTTACTAACATAAAATTTAATTTTGTCTAGTGTGGGTCCCACTGAATTTAATGAACTTTCCTCTCTAGAAGCCTGGTGAGGACTACAGCCTCAATATTTTCATATTTTGATACTCCTCCCTTCCAACTTCCTTGTTTTCTCAGCCTTAGGCTAACTTAATGCTACAAATAGGATGCACACTTCTGGGATCAATCAGGTTTATTAAAAAGTCCCAAAAGACGGGAACCACTGTATCTGATTTTTAAAAGAGAAAATATACCCACTGACTCATACAAATCAATGTGGGGAAAAATGCAATGGGATAAAATTAATTCTATTTTGGCACCAACCTTAAGTGCATAAACCCTTTATGCATTTACCTTAGAGTAATCTCCAATGAATTGGATCTAGATTCATTCACGCATAGAGTAAAACCATTGGAATCAATAAACCTTAGTCATGAGTAACACAAGTTCCATTAATGGGAGCTACTTTTGATAAATTATGCCAAGATCTGTGCATCTGTTTTGCATTTAATGAAATAAAAAAGGAGTGCAGTGTTTACACATATGTTGTTCTCTCTGTGATGACTTAGTTCTTCACATTCTGATACACTGAACCATTTTGTTGCTGGATTGTTTTGTAATTTGTTCCTTGATAAGCCAAGTACCGTACAGGATAAATGCTGCTGCTACATACCAGTAAATTTAGTATGTGGATCCTGAATGTCAGAATTATATCTATACTACATGACAGTGTGAACTTTTTTCAGCATCTCCTGGAAAATAAAGCCTCATAATTGATCACTTTTTTGCTGAATTCCAGTTGTCAACATTATTTACAAATAGGTACAGACTGCACTGGGCAGCATTATCTCAATAGTTTGCCTCAAGCTACATCCAGTCTGGCAAATGGTTGGCTGTTGTATGTTGGACTTAATAAGGCTTACTTCAGCTATCGAATTATACATGTTAAGTTACATTTTTAGTCTATGCTGTAACATGAGTAAACATGTACATGCGTTCTGTTGTAAAGAGTTAGATCCTATCCGCTACTTGTAGATGATTCTTACTCATACAACCCGATCACCATTCTTGTCTTTCTGAGATTTTAGAAGACGGGTAGTACAGCTCAGGGCATTTCTAATGCATGGAAAGACCTCTCAAGCACTCAAACCACTTAAATTTACACACATTGGTAAGCATTTTCCGAAGTTATTTTTAAATAACTGGATATGAATAGTAGTAATCTTACATTCGATCACTTTGACGGAACAACCAATGCCATTATTCATGTATAACAAAACATTAAATCATTCGAGGTACCGGCCTTTACAACAGGGAGTAAATGTGGTTCTGTACCCCTCCGTTTTTTCATCCTTCTCCCCTCAGCTGACTTTTATTTAGACTTGAAGCGTACCCCAAACTCCGCCCCGAGAACCAATTTGGACCAATAGCAACGTCCTGCGCCTATAAGGGCCCCGCCCACTTACCCCGGCGAAGAGACCACAAGGAGGCAGCCAGCGTGTGTATCATTCGCAAAGGCGCGTTTGGCGAGAGCAGCTGCGCCGATGGCTACGGTGAAAGAGAAGGCGGCAGCTTTGAATCTCTGCACGATGTATAGCCCCGCCAATAGACCCCCAGGTAAGGCTGGGTTCCCGGGGTATGTTCCAGAAGGAGGGCAGGCAGGGGAGCCAAGGCTTCGGTTTGTTTTAAGCTGCTGGCCGGAGTGTCACGATGAGGCGAAAGGAAAAGAGTAAGGAAACTCGACCGGTCGGGACGGATTCTTTAAAGCTGGTGGTGCTTCAGGGAACCTTTGTTTTGCTCCCGCGCTTGATGGTAAATAAGGACGGGAGAGAACTTCCCGTCGGATTTGGGCGTTAGTACGCTTCTCTGCCTTACTACCGCTTCGAAGAGATGGGTCCCCCAGTCCCGGGGGTCTGGCTCTCTGGGCTCCCGCACCCGAATTGGTCGCGGAGAAAGAAAGACCCAAGGGTTTGTTGCCCCGATGCCCTTCCTCTCCCTTTCCGCCTCTCTTGTCGGATGGAGAGAAAAGGACTGGCCCGGCCCGCTGTCTACTCCGGGTGGCTTGGAGTTGGATTGTGGGAGAAGGGCGCTCGACGCTTCATCATCCCCTCCGCTGCTTCGGGCGAGGTGATAGTAGTACCCAACATGCAGCGCTTGTCCCGGCTGGGGAGGATGTGTGTTTAGGCGGACTCCCTCTAACCCAGTGGTTCTCAACCTTCCTAATGCCGTGACCCCTTTTAATACAGTTCCTCATGTTGTGGTGACCCCCAACCATAACATTATTTTCACATGCACCTGTATTTGTATTGAAATATGTGTTTTCCAATGGTCTTAGGTGACCCCTGTGAAAGGATTGTTTGACCCTCAAAGGGGTCCCGACCCACAGGTTGAGAACCACTGCTTTAACCTTCTTCCCAGCCCTGCTATTTTAGCGCAGGGTTTATTTTATTGTCCTGGATTCGCGGTTCCTCCCCACCGTATTAATTCAAGGACAAAAGACCGTTTTGTAAACAAAGATTATCTGGCACTTCCCACCGAGATTGTCTGGTACTTCTGCTTTAAGAGAAGGGACTCGGGGCTTGTCAGTTTCTCCTGTTCTCATAAAAAGTTAAGAATGGTTTGCTAGAGGTGTTACCGTACTACCTCTTTATAAAGGGCATCAACAAATAATTGTTTACTAAGCTTGAAAAGCTTTATCATTGCCTTGCTTAGGATCTTTCCGGAAGTTTTAGGAAATGAGGTATTCTTCCCACTGGGGGGATAGCAAACTAGGAAACAGTCTTGATTGAAATGTTGCTAACCAAGGTAAGCAGGGTAGCAGTTACACCAAGAATAAATGTTGCAACCGTCCCTCATTTCTTCTGTGTTCTTTCCAATTGCTCCAGGCCATATTCACATATGGCCCTCAGAAAAGATTTTGCAATCTGTCTTTTGAGGCTTATCTCTATGTAACCTGTTTTTGTGGCAGTCCAGGGTTAAATTTTGAACAATGGGAAAACCAAGACACATGCACACAAAGACTAGTTCCATTTGTTTAAGCAGAATGCCTCTAGGTATGTTACTGTGATTGCACTGATAAAGAGTATATTTGTAAGGTGCTATTCAGAAGTTTCAAGGTGAGGTTTCCATCCTCCCCAGAGCTGACTCCAGTCCCTTTGGCACCCTTTGTTGTTGTTAGTTGCAAAGTGATGTCCAATCGACCCATTGTGACCCCATGGACAATGTTCCTCCAGGCCTTCCTGTCCTCTACCATCCCCCTGGAGTCCATTTAAGCTCGCACTGACTGCTTCAGTGATTCCATCCAGCCACCTCATTCTCTGCCATTCTGTTCTTCTTTTACCCTCAGTCGCTCCCAGCATTAAGCTCTTCTCCAGTGAGTCCTTCCTTCTCATGAGGTGGTCAAAGTATTTGAGTTTCATCTGCAGGATTTGGCTTTCTAAAGAGCAGTCAGGGTTGATCTCCTCTAGGATTGACCAGTTTGATTGCCTTGCGGTCCAAGGGACTTGCAAGAGTCTCCAGCTCCATAGTTCAAAAGCCTCAATTCTTTGACGCTCAGCTTTTTTTATGGTCTTTCACGGCCATACAGTGCAACTGGGAAAACCATCGCCTTGACTATATGCACTTTTGTTGGCAGGGTGACGTCTCTGCTTTTTAATATGCTGTCTAGATTTGCCATAGCTCTCCTCCCCAGGAGCAAGCGTCTTTTAATTTCTTGGCTGTGGTCCCCATCTGCAGTGATCTTGGAGCCCAGGAAAATAAAATCTGTCACTACCTCC
>JANHFR010009232.1:61879-82748 GCA_032468015.1 Mimophis mahfalensis | reverse complement strand
ACTACTGATCTTCAAAGTTTTTTTAATAGCTAGTCAGCTTGGTTGGGAGACAGCAGCAGCAGCAGCAGCAGCAGCAGCAGCAGCAGCAGCAGGTGATCATAAATGTGGAAAGTCCAGATTTTGTTCATGTGACTCTGGGCGCATTGTGACAATCAGAACTTTGAGGATTGGTCACAAGTCCCTTCGTTCAGTGCCATTGTAATTTCAAATGGTTGCTGAATATTAAGCAAGGACAATTTATGTCTGTTATCTTCCAAATGATCCCATTTACATCATTGCTAGTACTCTTACAGTACTAAAGTATTAAAAAAAATGGAGTAGTATACATGGATTACAGTGGTGGGATTCATTTTTTCTTACTACTGGTTCTGTGGGCGTGGCTTGGTAGGCATGGCTATGCAGTCATGTGACTGGGTGTGCAGCCACAACCCAACCCCCAACCCCCCGTGCCCCATTTTTTTGCCTAGAAAGCCACCTTGAAGTGTCCTGGCAGCCAAATAGGGGTTTAGGTAGGTGCCACCACACCCACCATACCTTGTTTTTGGCCTAAAAAACTTCCCTGAAGCGTCCTGGCAGCCAAATAGGGGCAGGTGGAAATTCCTCAAAGGGGTGGGGCAAGGCCAATCAGAAGTGGTATTTGCCGGTTCTCCGAACCAATCAAAATTATCGCTACTGGTTCTCCTGAACCTGTCAGAACTGGGTGAATACCGCCTCTGATGGATTACCAAATGAAGATGTAAAAATGGGCCTTTGTGTCCCATTTCGATTTTCAGATGCAGTTTTTGGAACACTCTGGAATATGGTATGCTGACTTAGATGAACTCCGGTTTGATCCATTAAAGACAGTTTTTAGTTCCTTAAAATCATAATCTATTTGTTTTCTTGTGCTTTGGAAACATGGATAGGGAATACAAATCTTTTATTTGTAGTTTTGAAATACCTTTTGTTGCTTTGCTCTCTTCTCACTCCTTTAAGATCTATCATATATTGGTCTAAAATGAATGTACTAGGACTTTTTGTTCCAATTATCTGGTTTATGACCTGACACTACTGAGTCATTAGGCTGGTCATTCTACGCTGCCACTTGACTGAACAAGATTTTTGGATTTGGCTGTACAATGGCTATAACCTTTTAGATAAGCCTTTGCTTACCATATTGAAATTCTATCAGTAGCTTCTTTGTAGCATGGTATTGGGAGAGAAAAGCGTGGCAAAAAAGGTAGGACATACGGAAACATAATTGTTTGCTTTGTTTCATTTGCTCTTTTTAAATTTTTCACAATTAAACTGCTCAAGAGGCTTTTAAAAAAATCAATGGAGCAGAAATCTATATTCAACTGCATCTTGAATATCATTGGAGAAATGTCCAAATTTCAATAAATAAAACTCTGAAACCTGAGGTCATTTGACCTTATATTTTTATATGAACACTTTTCACAGTAACATAATATTGTTGCACTGTGGTGGTTTTTATTTTTGAATGGTGAAGACAGCAATGTAATTAGTACTAGGAGCTAATAAAAGGGACATTACTTTCTTTTAGGCTCTCTTGTCTTTTTTGCTGCCTGGCCATACTCGATTAAGAAATCAGATTACCGAAGCTCTTGATCTGGATCTGATAAAACAGGAGGCTGAGAATGGCGCCCTTGACATTTCTAAGCTGGCAGAATTCATCATTGGAATGATGGGGACGCTCTGCGCTCCAGCGAGAGATGAAGAAATTCAGAAGTTGAAAGACATTCGTGAAATTGTTCCCCTGTTCAGGTGCTAGAGGGGAAAAAAAAAAAAAGGAATAAGTCTTCAGTTCAAAATGGCTTAAACAGCTAGATAATTTCTAATAGGCATTAAACGCTTTGTGGACTACTTGAATATATTTTCTTCTTTGGTTTTTATTGGGGACGTTATGTTAAGAATGAAGATATTCGGAATAATAAAGGAAGATTATTCTTTGGCTAAGGATAATTCTTGTAATGATTTGCAGTACGGTGTAATTCCAGTTCTTTAAGGTGAAAATTCAAGCCCCTTAGAGGAGATCCCAACAAAGTACAGGAAGTCCTCAATTTACAACACTTCATAGTGACTATTTGAAGTTACAACCACACTGAAAAATGTGACTTATGACCGTTTTTCACACGGCCATTGCAACATTCTCATGGTCATGTGATCCATATGCAGGTGCTTGGCAACTGGTTCATATTTATGGTCACAGTGCCCTGGTGTCATGGGATCATGTTTTGCAACCTTCTGAGAAGCAAAGTCAATGGGAAGGCTACTTTACAACTATGTTACTAGCTTATCAACTGCAGTGATTCACTTAACAAATGTGTGAAGAACGGTCGTAAAATGGGGCAAAATTCCCTTAACAAATGTCACTTAGCAACAGAAATTTTGGGCTCAATTGTTGTTGTAAGTCAAGGACTACCTGTAAAGATTAACAGAGTTTCATTAATCAAGTTTAAAGTAAAGAAATGGGAGGTTATCATGCAGAACTTTTCAAACTAAATAAAACCCATGCCTTCATTTATGAACAAATTCAAAATAGTGGGCTTTTGCTGAATGGTTTGAACCTCTTTTTCCCAGAATGTGTACCCTCAGGGCTAAGTGTCCTTTTCCAGATAAGCTCAGGAGTGCAACGTTCATCTCTGTTTGGGAGTGATGTTTTGAAATAACTTCCCCTTTCCCAGTCTCAGTGAGTTCTCTTATTTAAAGGCTCCTCTGACTATAAATATGGATTCTTTCCAGAAAAAAAGCCCCATATGTTGGGAGGAGCCCTACTAGCTTGGGATTTTGCATCACATGCCATTTTTCTGTGTAAAAGGAATTGTCTGATGGGTATCATTTCATGACAGCAGATTCTCTTCCCTGGCATTCAGAAGTGGTATTACTCCGAGGTGGGCATATGTGTGATCAGTAGGAACCTGGGCTACAATTACCAGAATAAGTATGAATAAAGTCATGCTATTTGCCTTTCTTTGGAAACCAATCCAAATTGATTCAATGGAACTTTCTCCCCAGAGAATAGATATAAGATTGCAATTTAAAGATAATTTATAAAATAATGAAGCTTTCTCCAATCTAGTATCTCTTGGGTGTAATTCAAATCTCATACAGTAATTTCCAAATACAAAGGCTGAAAGTGCTATATCTCTGTATAATGGGAATTTAAGATCAGAACTTCTAGCGAACCATTTAAAGCTTTGTAATAAGGATATTATATAAAGCATTATTCCGATGTAATTACTATTGGATAATACTTCATTATTCCATAAACTTCCCTTGAAAGAAGACTAATTCTTCATTTTCTTTTGACTTAGTTAATTTTCTTGACTGTTCAAGGCTTGCTTTATTTTTTAAAAGTATGACTAAACTTTGAAAAGCTTAATATCTTTTTATTTTTTTGCAGAGCAATTTTCTCTGTGTTGGATTTGATGAAAATGGACATGGCTAATTTTGCTGTCAGTAGCATTAGGCCACATTTAATGCAGCAGTCAGTAGAATATGAAAGAAAGAAATTTCAGGACCTGTATGAAAAACAGCCAAGTATGATTTTTCTTGCCTTCCTTCTGATACACTTCTATTGTTAAAATGGAAATTATGAAGTAGATTCAGCATGAATATTCATTTCATTTTTAAACAACTTACGTAACTATTAAGTAATCAAAAGAATATCAAATAAAAAACCCCATAAGATATAACCCCAATCCCTGTTTCCCTGCCATCCAAAAATGATGCAAGTCAAAACAAATTAAAAACTACCACCAAATGCCTGCATAGTCAGCGCTGTTTCCCACATGTTTATATATCATAGAGCCAAATTTAAAAATTACACCAGATTTCATGGGCTTTGCTATGTAAATCTGGAAGCTATTCCCCAAAGTGGAATTTATTTCTTGTGTTGGATGATTGTAGATGTCCTGGGAAAAATGAACAATAATGGTAGCCATAATTATTCAAGTGTTTTAGTTATGATAAAGAGTAACTAAATGGGCATAAGAAATGGTGGTACCTGCCAATTTTATGATAACTTCAGTATATGACCTCTTCCACTTATGGACCTGATTTAAGGACCTTCCTGGTTCCTGTTTGGGGCAAGTTGTGTGTGATAACCTGGATTTGAGAAATTATCAGTATTTTTTTGAATATAAGCTGTTGGAGAAGGTTCTGAAGTACATGATGAGTATTTAGCTGCAGAAATCTCTCAAAAGGCTGTATAGGTTTATTTTAAATGAATAAATAAATTGGTGGATTAATGACTGAATGAAAAAATCAATCTCTCTCTTTCTCTCTCTCTAAAATAGATTCTTTAGATTTTGTGATTAAATGGCTGCAAGAAGCCATGGTTGATCTACAGTCCAAAGTTGCCTATGCTAATAATAGTGATGCTGCCTCTGCCAGTAGAGTTCCAGCACTGAGTCCTGTTGCTGTACAAAATCATGCATATATCCAACTACTCAAGTGGAACCATCTGCAGAAACCTTTTCCAGAAGTAACTATATCTGTAATTTCTGAAATCTAGATAACAACAACTGTGTAGAATCTTAGGATAGATTTTAAATCAGCCTTGTTCTTAACCCCTCCTGTTAAGGCAATGAAGAATTTAATCCAAGAAAAGAAAACATACTCCTAGATGTGAGTGGGTAATGATGGGGAAAGAGTATTTACCTCTAGAAAATTGTTGTATTTCTTCATTGGGTATACAGGAGAATCATGTCTTCCTTCCTGCTCTTAGGCTCTTAGAGGAGGCACCATTTCCTTGGAACTCCTCCATTTTATTTTTAGGGTAGCTATGGAGTGGAGATGGTGTGATGGCTCAGTGGTTAAGATGCTGGGCTTGTTGACTGGAAAGTTTCAAGACCTGAGTGCCATGTTGAACTCCTGTTCTTTGCCCCAGCTCTGCCAGCCTAGCAGTTCCAAAGCATGAAAATGCGAGTAGATAAATAGGTATCACTTAAGTGGAAAGGTAACTCAACTCTGTGATGTCATGCTGAACACATGACCACGGAAGTGTTTCAGAGTCATTGCGTCAAATGGAGATAAGCACCGCCCCCTAGAGTCAGCTATGACTAGCAGAATAAAATCCTCAGGGACTGCCCTATGGAGGAGAGTACAGATACTCACAAGAGGTTGTAAACAGAAGATACTCTCTTTTCTGACTTTTTCTTTTTACTGGATTTGCTTACATTTTTCTTTTTGTATTTATTAAATTTATAGCCATTTATTTCATTATCAAATGATTCTGGACATACTATGATTAAACATAGTTATTTTATATAATCTTAACTTTATAGTACTTAAACTGATTTTGCATTTAACTTTTTTCTTTTTTTTTTCAAAGTAAGGAAGTTTGAAGAATTTATTTTTTCAAGGGAGAAATTATTTGACTTTATGTTAAATTTTAGTCTTTTATATTATGCTGCAATTATATATTTTTGAAAATGTGGATGTGCTTATGAGTTAGAATGGAGATATGGAACATACATTGAACAGGATAATTTGCTATTTAGAATATGTAATAGAGCTTGTCTTTTGTAAAGGAAAAATGATTTATCTTCATCATATTAAATTTGATGTTTCTTTTTTAGTTTGTTTATGTTAGGATATTGGGATCATTGAAAGCGTTTTTAATTAAATTGTGTTATACTTAAGAGTTGATATGTGGAATGTTGAGTTTTATATATGTTAATTAATATTAAAATTTTAGAGCTTTGTTTAGATCTTTTGCTGGTAACTGGATTGAAGAAGACATTACATATTTGACTTGACTATTGTTAAGAGATAGCTTATGGGATGAAGAGTTTTATATTTGTTAGGTAAGAGGCAATAAAGAGGTTATACAGTAGAATTGTTTATACTTGCATTGAAGAGGGCGGGACTTGAGAGTTCTTTTTATGCTTCTTTTTCTTGCATTTTTTTCTCTTTTTGATTTATATATTTATTGCTCTAAAATCTGCAATAAAATTATTTTTTAAAAAATGAAAAAACAAGGTGCCATATGTATCTATTAAATAAATGTATCCTCATGGAAAAATAATTATTAGTACTGGTTAGAGAGCAAACCTATTTGAAATGACATATAGGTAACATTGATACTGGATCCTTTATTCTCATAGAGAACTAATTGCCTTTTTATTATTGTGTTTCTTGGAGTTTTGAGAAACAGGCTATACCTCACAAAACAGTGTATCTGAGACAATTTAATAGCAATACCGGTAAGCTTTCTGACTATTTGAGAAGCTGGTCTGTAATACTTGAGCAGTTTAAAGCAGCACTGACAAGGACTTCAGCATGGGATAAATGAGAAGAGAATTCAGGTTTGAGTTGTCCCAAAGGTGCTTTTTCAAGAGGCAACTGGATTTTGTTTTTCCTTGAAGACATTTCGCTTGTCATCCAGGAAGCTTCTTCAGTTCAGTTCAGTTTTGAGCCATTACCAAAATACACTTTGTCTTAGGTACATGCATGTAACCAGACATAATGCTTACTGCATGAATCAGTTCTTAAAATATGGTTTAGATTATATAAGTCAAAGGTTGCGGTCCCAAGCTACCTGGACTTTTACAGTTACACCCATAATTTATGAGTTGTATCAGCATGGAAATTGCTGTAAATAAATTATGTTTGAATGACCCAACAGTTGTTCTCACTGAAATGTTTTGATACACATGGCATGTCTTGATTTATGAGAATTTTCTATCTATATTGGTTTTCTTCCCATACTGTAGTTTAAAAATCAGCTAACTAAAAACTGGAACATTTTGTTTATTGGTATATGAACTTTGGACAGAATGATTTAACTACAGCAGATTTACAGCCTCAAGTGATAGAATCTAGTACCTTTTATAATACTAGGAACCTGGCAGGGTTCAACTTTCTCATGATTTTTAATAGAAGAAGCTCAGTGGGACATTGTAGAGAAGTATGTCTTGAATTGAGATATAATAGTAATCAATCGGAAGGAATTATACAACATTTGATCCGTTGGTCTTGTGTAATTTTACATTTGCTTTTCTTCTTTTTGCTTCTTTTTACTTCTCTGAAAGCTTTGTATTTACTCAAGGTTTAATTTTAGCCAGTTATAAATTGATTGAGATTTTTGGGGAAAAAATCCATACATGTATACTGTAGCTTAAGATCAAAAAGATTGAGACGCTGGCACCTAGAATAGTTTGGAAATTAACTATTTTAAGAACTTTGAATAAGCCCACTTATGTTAGGCTGTGAGATTTCTTTCTTACCACACCTTGTCATTCTTTATATTCCAAACTTAGATCCATTTTCTATGCTGAAAATGTTTTTGCAGACTGTGTTAATGGACCAAAGCCGCTTCCAGGAAATGCAGCTGGAATTGGACCAGCTTATTCTGATTGGTGCTATTCTTCTGGTCACATTCAATGCATCAGGCTCAGCTCTTTCTGATTTGCCAGCTTTTACCAACAAACTCAAAATGGCTATCCAAGTATTGCTGACAGGGCTACACCTTCCGTGAGTACCTTGCAGATTTTGGTCTCTTATGGTATGATGCTGAATGCCATTGACATGAAACTTTGAGCTTAGGCCTATCTATTTGAAAGGATACAGGTGTTTTCCCCAGCTTCTGTGTGTGACCAGCCTACACTAAATAAATAAAATCCCCAGCTTCTACTGATAATAAAAAGGCTTAAAATTATTGGGAATGTTATTTGCTTGGTAGATTTTTCTGAACTGGGAATAAGGAATCTGCTTAAAATCAGCTGACTTCAAGGTTACCCCAGTTGGTCTATTGCAGTGATGGCGAACCTTTTTTGGCTCCCTTGCCAAAAATGCACGCATGCCCAAACAGCTGAGTTTAAAACACTGAACTGGTAGCCGGTTCAGTGTTTCGAATGATTGTGTGCGCATGCTGGGGGGAGGGGGGAATAGCACATGCATGGGGGGGTCATGTGCGCCGGGGCAGGGGAGCATGAGGGATTGCGATAGCTCACGTGCCAGGCGACATGGCTCCATGTGCCGCTTTGGGCATGCGTGCCATAGGTTTGCCATCCCTGGTTTATTGGGCCTACAGATTCTGTAGTCACAGCCAGCCAGCTAACTTAAAGGTGCCAATGAACTCACATGTGCATTCTGAAAAATGCAGGTTTGAATTTCCCCCACAAATTATAATTAAGTCCTAGTGTGAATAGGAAATGCTACTTACCATCGTCATTTTTTTATGAAGTTAATTTCCTATTACAGGTAGTCCTTGAATAAGGACTACAATTGAGCATAAAATTTCTGTTGATAAGCGAGACATTTGTTAAATGAGTTTTGCCCCATTTTACGGCCTTTCTTGCCACATTGTTAAGTGAATCACTGCAGTTGAAAATGAATAACTCAGTTGTTAAGTGAATATGGCTTCCCCATTGACTTTGCTCATTGTAAAAAATGATCAAGTGACTTGGGACACAGCAATAGTCATAAATATGAGCCAGTTGCCAAACATCTGAATTTTGATCACATGATCATGGGGATGCTGCAAAGGTTGTGTGAAAAATGCACATAAGTCACATTTTTCAGTGCTGTTGTAACTTTGAACTGTCACTACATGAAGACTACCTATATATCTACAAGGCACAAAAACGATGGCATAGTTTCCACTACCGCCATTTTTCATTTTCAGGACTTCTTATTGGTTTTTATTTTGGGGCAAGGCTTATGATTTTGCTGTCAGATAAATTGGTTTTAAGGTTTCATCTCAGCTATTCTAATAATGGAGCAGTGGTGGGATTCAAAAATTTCCACTACTGGTTCTGTGGATGTAGCTTGGTGGGATCATGTGACTGAGTGGGTGTGGCTAACTCAACGTCACTCAAGGCAAGGTGGGACGGCACCTTGCTGTGAGTGACATTGAGTTGGCCACGCCTCTCAGTCATATGACCTGCAGAGACAGGATGATTTCCTACATACTTCCCCCCTCCCCCTGCCCTTGAGCTGACAAAATAAAAAGCCAATCTAAAGATCTGCCTGCCGAATGCTGGCAAAAAGAGCCTAAGGGGGAAAAAAGAGAAGGGCCAAGAAAGGAAAAGAGAAGGGGGGCAGAAGCAAATAGCCTACTTGGCTACTCACCGGCACGATGGCTGACTTTGCACAGGGCTGGATGGCAGGCAAGCACTGAAGTACCTTAAAGGGACAGGCTGGGGTAACTGCCTTCCGAGCAGCTCCGCTGTGAAGGGAGGCAGAAAAGTTCAGCCAAGTCTTCTCTCATTCAACCTGGCTGCTTCTTGCTTCTCTCTGCCGCCACACTTTCTGGATGGGACCTACACAACTCCTGTAAGTCCCATCCGGAAAGCATGGCGGGAGAGAGAAGCAGCATTGAACTTGGCTGCTTCTCTCCTCCTTATCTGCCTCATTCACACAGAGCAAACACATAAGCATCTCACGGCTCCGGAGGGACTCGCCCACCTGCTGTCTCCTTGCAGAAGATCCCAGTCCCAGCACCGTGAGATGTGCACATGTTTGCTCTGTGTGTATGAGGCTGAGAAGAAGGAGAGAAGCAGCCAGGTTGAATGCTGTTTCTCTCTGCCGCCACACATTCCTGTAAGTCCCATATGGAAAGCGTGGCTCCAGAGAGAAACTGGAGCAACCTGGCTGCTTCTGTCATCCTTCTTGGCCTCATACACACAGAGCAAGCATGTACACATCTCTTGGTGCCGGGACCTTTTGTGAGGAGACATCGTGTGGGCGAGTAAATATCTTGTAGCCGCCATTTTTTGCTGGCGCAAAGGGCCTGCAGCTCATTGCTGGCCAGAACCGTGCTTGGAGTGGTAGCTTCAGGCTTCTTGCACCGGCAAAGAGATGGCGGTTGGAGGCTTCTTGCACTGACAAAGACCAGCAGCTGGAGGCTACTCGTACCAGCAAAGAGATGCAGGATTCTCGCACTTTTTGCCAGTATGAAGGATCTGCAGCAGCCTCCTCTTTGCTGGCCAAAACCGAGCTTGGAGTGGCAGCTGGAGTCTTTGTGCTGGCAAAGAGGTGGCGGCTGCAGGATTCTTAGTGGGGAAGGGGGACCTGGCGAGGCTCAGCCACCTTTCGGGCCCTACTCTGGGCTGCTGCCTGCTTGACCTTCGCTCCACCTCAGGTCCTGCATCCAGCCCATGACAAGGCTGGAAGATGGGTGAGCAGGCAGTATAGGGGTGAAGGCCTTGGGAAAGCCAGGGACTGGCGCATCCCCTGACCCAAGGTGGAGGGTGAGCAGGGTGGTGGTGGCATGAAGGTGGAAGGATAGCGAGAGCGGCCATCCGAAAGGCGGCCAAGCTGTAGGTAGGCCGCCATCCGAAAGGCGGCCAAGCTGTAGGTAGGCCGCCATCCGAAAGGCGGCCAAGCTGCAGGTAGGCCAGCCCGGGAGTCGACAAGACTGGGGCTTGCAGGCTCATTCACCTCTCCAGTGCTACGGTGGAAGGCAGGCAGCAATGGTGAGCGAGCGGGCAAGATGAGTTACTGGGCAGGATGGGGCAAACAGGCAGGGCAAGAGGGCAGGGTGAGTGGTGAACAGGGCGAGTGGTGAGCGGCGACCAGGCGGGCGGGGATGGGGCCGGCCAGAGGTGGTATTTGCTAGTTCTCTGAACTAGTTAAAATTATCCCTACCAGTTCGCCTGAACTGATCCAAACCAGCTAAATACCACCATGGAAGCTTTTTATCATTCTTTAATTCTTCTAACCTTTCTCTCTAGTTCCTTCAACTTGGATGAAACTTTGGCCGTCATAAGTGAAAAGATTTGTGCTGAAGTTAACAGTTGCCTTTCCCAGCATGGCTTCACACCATTTACACCTGAAAAAATGATTGTGCTTAAAGGACAAATCCAGGCTCTTGCCAATCCTGATAACCCTGTATGCAAACTGATAGGTACGCATTATGGATTAATTGAGTTTTGTTCAGAGTGTATAATTGTCTGCAAGTTCATATATTTGAGAACATGCCATATGTTAATGTTATAAAAAAAGTGGAAATTATTTGGGATAACCTTTGTGATTGGCCATTTCTTTTATATCCATAAACAATTTCTTTTGGCTGAGTGAACAAAGTAAATTATTTTAAAAGATTAAGGATTTTATCATAGGATAATTGCATACATATAAAAACAGGATATGACCACTTATATTTTATATTTTTGGATGCAACTAGAATACAAAGATGCATTGGGATATTTGGAGTAAAAAGACAGTAATGCTGAAGGAACTTTTAGTATTTATTATTAGGATAGGTTTATTGAATCAGAAAGCAGCAGAATCCGTTAATTTATTTGCCACATAGGTTTAGTTTGGCTCTAGAAAAATTAACAAGATAAATCAGAACCTCTTAAGTTGTCTTATTAACTCTCTTCTTTTCTTAAGATTCAAGGATCCAGTTGTTTTTAGAGAATTACCTTGCTTGTGGTCATCAGAAATCACTTCCTCCTGTGCTTGGTGGATTGGGCTCTATTCTGAGAGAGCTGGAGGAGATTGCTATCAAGTTTGTTCGCCTTGTTGACTACAACAAGCTGGTTTTCAGTCCTTATTATGATGCAGTTCTCAGCAAAATATTGAATAAAGAGTTTCCTTAGTTGTGAAGAAAACTGAAAAATGCCAGATCCATTTGTATGCAGTCCCTCAACAATAGGGCTTCAGGCCAGGGCCAGAAGGTTGTTATAGTCTGCTTTAACTCTTTTTTGTCAAAATTATAGGGCTGGAAAATGAAAGTTTCCTTTAGAGACCAGTTGTTCACTTAGGATCCCTACAATCAGTCCTGCCATGCTCTGTACCCTTCTTTCCCTACCCAGCCCACTGCTATTCAGAGACTCCTCTTTAAAACATTACCTGGGGAAGATACATTTATGCATTTAGGGTAAAATGCAGTATCTCAAGAATTGTGCTGAGTCCAATTGGACTTTTTACAGAAGTCCCCAGCATAGTTGGCTTGCATCACCACATTCCACTTCTTCCTTTCAGACAGTAGCTTAGGAATACAGATAAATTTAGGAATCAAGTGATTTGCTGTATTGTGTCAAAGCAGAATCATACATGGAAAAAAAATGTGAATCTATGCTTGGCTATTATTGGTGGCTTATTGTGGTTACCTTTCATTGATTGAAAAAAACACTGAAATGTTTAAAGAAACAGCTTTCCAAACACGTTTCCAAATAATTCAATAGCAGTGATCAAATATTACATAAAATATACATAAAATATTTTAGCTTGGTATATAACTTTATTAGCCATAATGGCCATTGGCAACATATAAGGGTAATTATGAAAACCATCCTGTTTGCATGTAATGCAAAGTACATGCTAACAGGTTCTCATATATATATAGTACTTTATATAGTTCTTAAAGCCTGTTCTAAAATCTACAACTTAAATTTCCACATATTCAGAGTTTGAATATTGGTAGTTAAAGCACTTTATATATATTCTGCAAGCCAAGGCTCTTTTGTGTTTGCGAGCCATGGTTTTCTATAGCATTTGTTTCTGTACCTGCAGATACTCGGTCAAAATCATATATTTTTGTAGAATATTTCCCTATTCATAAGAATGCTATCCTGTAGATTCAAGGAAGTGTTTTTCTTTTGACCTGTGAGAACTCTTTTGAAAAGAGCAGTTTTTTCGTTTTCTATTAGTGTAGATTTTCTTTGCAGCAAATACGAACGAGACCTTGAATAAGAATTTTTCACCAGATATAACAAGAAAATGGGATGAGGTTTTAAACATTAAGAAGGAAATAAAAATGAGAAAAGTAATTTCCTAGTTTCTTAGTTTTCTATTAATGAAGTATAAAATGCTACTAAAGACAAGCAAACCTTTATAGCTGAAGCAGTTGAGTAAGATAAATCCACTGAATGTTACTGAATATTATTTATATAAAGTTTGGGATTAGAAGAAAAGACAGATTAGTCCTAGCTTGTATCTGCCTTTCTAGTGAAAATATGAAACTTCCAGTTCAATTGCTATTTTAGCTGCAAATATTGGCATTGGTAGCTCATCTATCTAGATCAGGGGTGTCAAACTTGCTTCGTTAGGGCAGTGTCATGTGACATATTGTGACTTTTCCCCCCCTATCTAAACCAGGTGTGGGAGTGGCCAGTGTGAGTTGCATCCGGCCTGTGGTCAGCGAGTTTGACAGCCCTGAGCTAGATGGTAGCAGACACTAATGAATTCTGTCTCACCTTCCCTGTTAGGCCTGCAGCACAGAATTTCACATGCTGAGTTCTGACTCTCAATCCAGAGTGGGAAAAAGATGCTTCTATGTATCCATAGCTCTTGCTCAGTTGGATGCAAAACATTTATTGATTTATATGTTACATAAACATAAAGGTTTTTGTTTATATGATTCATACGTTACAGATTGTTAAGATAGTTCATCACTTATACAATTACATTCCAATAAATTTATTGATATTCGCTTGGCTGCCTTAAAATTTTTGACAAAGAACCTGGGTTTCTGATGCAGAATTACTGGTGGATTGCTTTACACTGTCATAGTTTATAAAATAAATTCTATTTATTTATGATATTAATTAAGGTAGCTGAACTAAAAAGTGCCATGTGTTAGAATGAAAGTTATGTACAAAAAAGGGAATAATAAAGCAGAGAAGCTTTAGTTGGAAAGATGGATGCAATATGGGGTACAAATACTTAGTGGCCATCTATTAAATATGACTGAGCTTTGTTGTCAAAGAGCAAAAGGTTTGAGGTTTTTCACTTAAATAATCCTTTTAATGATTAGAATTACTTAAAAACAAAATATTTGATCATATTGTAAACTGAACAGTGATTGGTCTGATGCAGCATAACCAAACCAATTATTTATTAGATTGTTTTATTGATTTTTGGGGGGGCGGGGTTTTTTAATTTCTTTGATTGTTGTGACTTGCAGAGATGCTGGCGGTTGAGTGGCATAGAAATTTTAATTATATCTGGTTTCACAATTAGCCAGATGTTTAGAATGGATTTGGCATTTATTATTATTACTTCAATCCAGTTAATATATTAAATATACATCATTCAACACTTTGTGAAGGGTTTGGGGTTTTTTTTGAAGAATGTTCCTGCAAATGCCTTCCTTTTGAGATTTGATGCCTCAAAATTTTAATAAGCAAAAACTGGAGTCCAAATGTTTTTTGTTTTATGTAAAGCAGCAGTCTAAAACTAGTATTTCTAACATTAAAAGAATGGTCAGAAACAGTAAATCTAAGTGTTCAGTCTAACCAATTCTGGAAAATTAGCCCTTACTTTAAACCTTTTTCATTAAAATCAATTAGACTTCATATTCTTAACTATTATCTGATAATTAAACTTACTCAACCACCATTTTATTGCTTTAAGACAGAAAGCAATTGAAAACCCTTATGGGTGGAAATTTAGCATTTTATCAGAATATGTATGTGTTTATGGGAATTTTTGAATTGTTAATATTCTAAGCTTGATGTTTTTCCTCAGTGTTGCTGTCATCTATGCTGTATGTGCATCTTTAATATTTATTCATCTGTAATAAATTAATAATTTCTATGCTGTATGTATGTTGTAGTTTCCAATAATATATCCCATTTTGTTGTTCTATTTTCACCATTGTCACACATTTATTTCACAAATGCTTGCTTTAGGTTTGGGTTTTGCTTCATTGATCCCTTTAGAATTTTTATCCCCACCCTAAGCTCTAAAAGAAAAATGCTACATTAAAATAGGCAACTCTTCAGGAAACTCAAGGTTTTCTAAAATGACTCCCACATTGTAAAGGAAGCTGCAAAGAGGAACAGGAATGATGCCAAGAGCCCTGAAGAATTGAAATTTAATTCAGGTTTGGCAAATCCATTCACTTGTAAGGGTGTACTTCGTGCCTGGTACTTGAACGGATCTTGGTGTGATAGTTTCATATGAAGCCTGAAATCTATTACTCTTGCCTATAAAACAGTGAAAGGCAATGGAAAAAACAGTGGAAGAAAGATACAGGTAGCTTTAAATCACGTGCTGTGTTAATGTGCCAGTCCTTAATGGCAAATAGCATTATGTATTACTGATGCTAAGGCTACAAACAACTCCTTTGCATGATTATAATTGTTCTTTAATAGCTATCAGAGTGGTGATGAAATTTTTCTAATACAATTTTTTTCATATTCTCACAAGTCAAACAATGTCATGGCTGCAGTAATCTGGATTTATATGCATGTGTGCATATAAATACTACTATGTGTTCTGTCTCAGACAATCCAAACCACTTTCTCCTTTCTTCCGATTTTGTTCATGGCAAATAGTATAGGAAAGCCTAAAGCTCAGATTCTTTCAGCACGAAGACCAAAGTTTGTTTCTTGCATGGAGCAGATGAAGTGGAATCTGATGCTAAGTTACAAAGTCTTATTCCTCTTAAAATCCCAAGAGCGCAGTGGTTAGAGAATGTTATCTGTCTTCTTCAGGGATGACAGTAGTTCTTCTATTAAAATGATCATAGTACACACAATGAAGAGTGAATCCCTTTTTATATGAAATTTGTAGTTAGATTTGCAGGCTTCAACTTGAAATGTAAACGTTTTCTGGAATGATTTAAAAATACCAAGAAAGGGCAAAATAGATCAGAAAGATAAATTCTATAAGTAGTTGCATTGACTACGGAAATACTAAGTGATTTACACTGTATTTCATACCTTCTATACAATTAAAGGTAATAGGCAAGTGGCAAACTAAACTTTTTCCTTATTTTGAAGCTAGCTTGTATGCTAGAAAAAAGGTATCTGTAGCTACCAGAATACTTAGCATTTTATTTTGTAATTAAAAAAATACCAGAAATATATTCTGCATCCAGTTATTTACATAAAAACAAAACTGTTACTCTTTTGACTGACAGAAAAGCTACTTGTATCTCCCCTAAATTATCAATGACTACTATTGTGTGCCTAGAGTATTTGCTGACTAGCATTAATTTAAATGCCAGTGAAAATGGGAACTCCTCAGTTCAAAAGGATCTCAAACTATTCTCTATTTCTATGGAATATTTTTATTTCTAGAAATTATATTACTTTAATTATTAGCAGACTGAGATACTTTTGTGAATGTTCATGCTCTGGACAATTATTTATATTTCAATACTGTGATACAATCATTATTTGCATCTTTGAATTACAAATTTCATTTCAAAGTTTCTTTCATATCACTTTGTGACACATCAACTTTAAGGAAAATAATCCTTAGAAAAATAATTCTGAAGACAAACTTAAATGTACACTTATCCAAGGGTAGTACATATCAACGGAACCAAACAATTTCATTTCAGTATTTAGGATGATTAGTGGTTTTGAGAAACTGACAACTTTTGTATCAGCTAGAACAAAATTCATGAGACGTAACTTTATGGAGATCCTTTATTTGAAAGGAACATTTTTTTTCTATTTTAAACTACAAAACAACTTCCATTCATTCTGCCATAAATTAAAATGAAGAATAAGGCAGGACAGACACTACATGAGCAAAGTGAGAACGGTTTTTCAGAAATGTGAATTTAAAATATTTCCCCATTATAAGCTTTCCAGTTTTTAAAAATAAAACTGTCAAAATTCCCACAAGAATTCAAATGGTGTGTGAGGATACATCTGAAGACCAACCAAACACATGGCAAACACATTTTGCATGGTCTGTGACCCGATGTGTAGTTGCTGCCAGAACTCAGATTTGCTTGTTCATCTGCCTTTTTCCTTTTCTGATGAAAAAACAGCTGGTATAAAAGAGGCACCACAGTAACAAAACCTCAGTTGCAAGATGCATGTTAGAAACTTTCAATTCTTTTTAAACATTTGATTTGTTGAAAGACAACACATTACAAGTCCTTTAGCTTCTCAACTGAATTTGCGACGTGCCTCATCGGATTCGCTTCTGTTGTCGTGCTCTGTAAATGTCATGAATTGGAGGAACCACTGATCCCTTTTCCTCCTCATCATCTGAATCTTCATTTGGTCTTTTGACAGATTTATTGAGAAGGGCATTATTTTCCAAAGGTCCATTCCCTTCCATTGAAAGGTCAGGCAAGCCTCCCGTAATAATCCGTACAGCTTCATCCACAGCTTTGGAAGAGGGAATAAAAGAGTTCATTTTGTGAAAAAATGTTTGCTCAATAGTTCTGAACATACACATGATTTATATTTGGAAATATTACAAAGTACTTCCATTAGTAATTACGGAGAAAGGGATAGAATACTGGCTAATATTTTTGCTCAAATGGCCATTCCCTAAAGTTAAGGATGACCCTGTTTATATAATACCTTTAATCCAGCCAGTCATTGACCCAGTGAAATGACCTCATTGGGGATCACCATAACCAGAACTATGGTTTCCCATTTCCCAAACACAGATCTATCCAGTTTCTCTAAGAACAGTCCAGGTCAATCTGGCAAAGTTCCATTATATCACCAGCCCTGAACCCATTGGCTAGGAAAGTAAATATCTGGGATCTGAGTGGGGAAAAAATTCTCTGATATAGAACAGGGACAACACAGGTGATAATGTACTACCACCAGACACTTGCAAAGTGGGGGCCAAAGGAAAAACAACTTACTGTCTGGAAGTTTGCATCTTCTGACAATCTCCATGAGTTCATCCACTTGCACAAATGGACCCTGCACACACACACACACACACACACACACACACACACACACACACACACACACACAAAGATTAGCCATTTAATAGGAATATCGACATAAAAACATTGTAGTTCAATAAATGTAATATTAATGAAATGAGGCAGTAAACTACTAAAGTATTCATAAGATTTCATTATAGTACAACTAACCTGAAAACACACAGGAGGTGGGAGAAGTTTCATTAGAACTACAGCAGCAGGTGGAACAGGAAAGACACCACCAGGAACTGGATGTAAACCTGGAGCTGGAATACAACAACACAAAGATAACAATTAATGGTTGACTGGAGTTTTGTTTATTTTGGAGATGACTCTTAAAAGCCATCATAGGCAATGAATAAAAATCTGAGATCAAATGACTTGACTCAGACTTCATGCAGTACAGAATACTTGCGTAAGGATGAATTAGAAAAACATTTTTAAAATAAAGTTTCAGTCAGAATATAGCAGAGAATTTCTCTTTTTATCTTGACAAAATTCAGTAATCATCTTACGTGCTAAATGTCTTGGTTGAAATGGAATCATTTGCTGGGTATCTGGTTTTGGATATTCTGGCTTTCTGTCTACTTCATCTTTTAGCACAGGTACTATTGAAGGTGCCACTACTGGATCTGGAATTATGGTTGATAGCTTTGCACGAGAGACATCCTGGAAATTGTATTAAAAGAAAAGTGTTAATGAATCCATGTGACTAAATAAATTAAAAAATCTTTTAAAGTATGAAAGTGCAATGGACATAATGTAAACATTTTCTGTTAACTTACCTTATAACCCAGAGCTTTGAGTTCACTGGCAGAACAAGGGTACAGATCCATGAATTTATACCTGTCTACCAGCAAAGCTGTTTCTTTGCCCTCATATTCTTCCTTGAAAGCTGTAAACCTTCGTTTCTCAACTTTTAATATGCTAGCCAAGTCACCAATATTGCTTTCAAAAGCTAAAAATCGAGCCCATATTTCTCTGTATAAGAAAATATCAAAAACAAATAACCCAATAACAATTAATTCATATGCCCAACAAGAGACAGAAAAATCAAAATATAGAAATCATGCTTATTTAAGCATATTCTAACCGTACTGTCTAAAATAGTACCACTGTCTATTGCAACTGTTCAATAGCCAGCAGGTTTCAAATCCTTATTGCAATACTCACTGCTACATCTCTCTATATAAAAAGGGATGTGTGTGTGTATGTTCCAGCATAACTCTGAAACGACTCAAGCAATTTCAACTTAACTTGGTACACAGATGACTTACTCTCTAGAAACAAATACTGTGGCGGTAAGGCACCCCTAATACCCCCTGGGGTTTGTCTTCTGTGAAGATACAGCCTATAGTGCAGTGGAGTTGCCATGGTAATGGCTTCACAGTACTCCACAAGGGGGCGTTTGTAACTGCGCCTGCCTGCACCACTATGAGATTGGCACAACACATGTCACACAGAGATGACATTTCTTGATGCTTCTGGGGGCACAGGGAAAATATTAACTAACTTAATTGTTGCCAAAATCAGGACTCAGGGCATTGCTTCTTCAGGATTTGCAGAAACATTAATGGAAGGAAGGAGGACAGCCCATTCTGCAGTTACCTTGCCACTTCACATCGCCATTCCTATCTAATACAGGATTGGGATAAATAAATACCCAGGCAATGCCCGTATATTGACTAATGTTCACTAAAAAAAATATTCTCTGTGTTGGTGGCCTGCTACTAATCAATGCTGTCTTTGCATGAGAAACTATTCTAGTCTAATGTTAAATTTATTGTATACAAATACAAGTTGCTTTTTTCTTATAACCAAAAGGCACAGCAATTGCCAACAGGTTAATTTTAGCTGCCTCCTTTTTCTAGAAAATGTTTATTTTAGATCCAGAAAAACTGACAACTGAGTTTCTTCTATAAGCTGCTCTGGTAAGGAGGGACAGTCAAAAGAAATGATTCTATACTTAATATTGATTCAGCTTGAATGACAGTCAGCTTATGTATAAAGAAGGGCCATGGTGGAAGACCTCTTACAAGTAAAATGGAGACAAAATGAGCTGCATGCATAGATTGTACAATTCACTAGATTCAGGAGCAAAATGGCAGGCAAAATAGCTATTTATTAAATTTAGACAAATGTAATCCACAAATGTACATAACTCCCCAGCACTTTGGCTCCAAAATGGAAATCACTTGTTAAAGGGAATAGTTTTTAGTGAGTAAACACAGATGAGTTGGAGAAGAATACGGTGAAAGCCAGGAAGGAGGTATGATCATTCATTTATGTATGTTTCTATTAATCAAATTTATACACCACCCATGTCACTGTACAAGTGACTTTCACAGTAAACACATTACTGTAGTTTTCAAAGAATAAACACAAATGAGATGGGGAAGAATGTAGGTACAAAGCAGGCAGGAAGATGGAACTATTCATTCATGTACATATGTATTAATTAGATTTATATGCTGCCGATCTCATTGTCTACGTGACTCTGAGTGGATTACAGTAAACAAATTTCTGATGCATGTAGGTCAAAGTGCCAAAGCATGCCAGGTCAGATCAGAACACCATCCAAGCACTTGGGGGCATCAATAAAATGAATACCCACAGATTGTGCTACATTCTTTGCTTCTCTTAGTAGCTCTCTCTTGATTTACGAGTAAAACAAAAGAGATCACTTGCAGGAAGGAGCTTTGGTAAGGCTTACCCAGATTTCTCTGGTGGAAGGCTCCCCGAGGTCAACACACGTTCAAACAGGACTCTTGTATTATTATCCTCTATTTAAAACAGAGTTTAAAAGCAAAGATGAAAACACATAAATATTTGTCTGATGTTTAAAAACAGATTTTTTTAAAAAAGAATAATTTTAAATTTAAAAAAACAAGGTTGAAATATTGATACAAACTAAGAAAAATTCTAAAGGGAAAAAAAAGTACAGAGAGGAAAAAAAGGGAAGAAAAAAATCTGTAAAAAAAAAGGAAAAAATACAAGGCAATGATTTCTCCCTTCATTATAGAAACAGTTTCAGTAACTTATCACCTTTTCTATCATTTCAATCTAAAATCTCTTCATCCCATACCCTTTTAAAAAAATAATTAAAAGAAATTTTAAGAAAATATTTTGATTCTTTGAAAATCGCTATCTATTCCACATGGATGGAACAAAATATTTATGGCTGTCTTTCCTACATATGGGGATGCAGTGGCTCAGTGGCTAAGACGCTGAGCTTGTCGATCAGAAAGGTCGGTAGTTCAGTGGTTCGAATCCCGA
>JANHFR010009232.1:8908-31113 GCA_032468015.1 Mimophis mahfalensis | reverse complement strand
TATGCTGTCTAGATTTGTCATAGCTTTCCTCCCCAGGAGCAAGCGTCTTTTAATTTCTTGACTGCAGTCCCCATCTGTGGTGATCTTGGAGCCCAAGAAAATAAAGTCTGTCACTACCTTCATTTCTTCCCCATCTATTTGCCAGGAAATTGTTTAGTCAAAACTAAAGTACTGAAAATAGGTTTTTTTTGGCAAACAATAAAGAAATATATATACATTGGCACTATTATTTTTAGGATGGGTTATTTTACATTTAGCAACTAAAATATTCTAATACCTACTTTAGAAATTTGAAATATATTTAGAAGTAATAATCTCCTTTAGTCAGGTAAGACTAAATCTTCGCATACATTTAAATAAGGGTTGCTATGAAGGAGCCAGCAGTCCCAAAAATAGTCAGGATAATATGTAAAAATAATACATATTATCCTGACTGTGAAAATGAAGGGATCCAGATAATCTAACAGTTCTGTAATTCAAAATTCATTTTTTAAAGCTCAACGGGTATGACTGATTTTTAGAAACAAATGTTAATTTATTGTCAATTTAAAAAATTGACACATTAAAAGAAAATATTGTGATCACATTTTCATGATATAAAACTGAAGGTTTTGTTAAATATATGCAGTCATTTCTACTTCTGTTTTTTCATTTTTATGAAGAAAATATTGTCTCATGTATTAGATTACATTAAATAATTCTAAATCATATGAGAAACTATTTTTGTAATGTAGGTTTCAGAAGTAAAAAAACCAGCATGTTGTGTCATAAAGCAAATAAGCAAAACCTGGGCCAATTATAAACCAAATCAGATCTGATTTCTGATGCAAAACTACAACAGTCAAAAAGTAATGTTTATTAAGAAACAGGAGAAAAACAGAGAAGTGCAATTTCTAAAAGATCATTTTTAGAGATGAAATACTTCAAAGATCTAAGAGTAATTGCTTTGTACAGAGAATCCATACAATTTAAAAAGACAAATATAATTTACAGAGCATATTAATGTAACTTCAAAGGACTTGTAGCAGTGGGAAAATATTTTACAACAAATCTAAATCATGTATTTTACACATTTTTTCTTAATATCTTCATATGAAAAGAGATTAAGGAAAAATAAGAAAAATTAAAAATAACTTCGAAGTACTAAATTTTAGGACTAGTGTCTACTATTTCTTCACTTGGCAAAATATCTGTCAATCTATGCCAATATTCAATTTAATCTAAACGGTTATTGATATTCTCAAGTGTAAAAGATGTTAAAATCTGAAGTGCTAGTTTGAAATAGATAGGTAATCAGATTTAAGTTTCTAGTGTATAAGAATTATTTTCCTTAATGAAAGTTTTTACTTACGAAGGCACATTATATTTAACAAAGGTGAAATGAAAAACTGAAATTTTACTTCAACTTAAACATGAGTTTTTATGAGTCAGAGAATGTCAAGATTTTAACTAAATATTCATCTAAGTAATTCAATTCATTTTATTGCCATTACATACTTTTGATTCATTAAAGTTTGTGTGTGTGAGTGTATGTGTGTGTGAGAGAGAGAAACCATACTTGTTTTGTGAATGAACCACAGAGTCTTTCATTTTCACAAATCTACAAAGTTTGGAAAATATCATGTTCAGCTGTAAAGGTTTAATCAAAATGTTATATGATATCAATTTTAAATAATTTAGTAAATAAAACATAGGTTTTCAATTTATCCAATTTCTTCCTCAGTCATGGGTAGTAATAAAAACTAGAATATTTACTGAAACTAGTTAAGTAATTTTACCTAATATGTTTAGCATACATGTTTAGCATTTCACCATAATTCATCTAGCCATTCTAGAAAACTAAGCCAAACAAATAGCATTTGCAATTTAGTGCATTAATGTCCCTTAGAAAATATATCCCACAAATAAATGAAAAATTTTATAATAAGGGAGTCGCAAAATTTAACTAAGCCTCACAACAACCCTGTGAGGTAGGTAAGAAATCTTCCAGAACAAATCGTTGGATGAGAAACTTTAATTAAACTTACCACAAGTGAAACAACATATGACAAAAGAAAGTAAAAGTTCATCCATCCATGAGTCCCAAGGAGATACATGAAACACTCAGTATATTCCTTTAAGCTGAAAGTATTGATTTGCGTATGTGTAAGCAGCACTTTTTAAGGATTCATTTTTAGTTACTACTCTTAAATAAAATTATGTCACTATCTATTTATAATAGTTCTGTTCAATTTATCAAAAATCCTCATTTTTAGATATAAAAACAGTGCAACTAAAAATAAACTTAAACTGAAAATTATTTGTACATTGGTATAACTTTGCAAAGTTAGATTTCCTATTGCTGCTCTAATAATTACTAAGTACAACCCCCCTACAATTGCTTAGTTTAAAGCTTAAGTTTTAGATCAGAATATGTATAAATGCTTATTGATAGTCTCTAAGAACAGGTTTATATAATTAGATCCTTTTACATGTACTGCAAATATAGAAATGGGCAGTTTTCAATCTTTTATAAGTAGGATAAATTCTTCAATCTATTCCAAATGCCAAATACATGGTCAAAAGCTGAGTGTATGGAGTTTGCATCAAAAAATAAACCAATTCAAAGAAATGGAGCAAAGCAATGTTGAAGATTTTGAATCTTATCCAAGAATATTTGATTGCTTTATGAAGTTGTGTTCACAGATGTCAAAGAAAAAGGATAATGCCAGTTTAATTTCCCTGAGCCAAGTAAGAGCCTATGATTCAACAAAGCTTTATTCAGGAACTCCAAATACAGTCCGTCACTTCTAATATAATCAGCATCTCCATCGACAAAAGGCACTTATTTTAGAGAATATATGGATTACCAACCCGAAAATGCAAAATAGCATGTGGTCTTCCCACACCTGAAGCCCCCTATTTGTTCTTCTCTAGAGGGCAGGCAATGAAATGATTTAGCTTTGTTCACAAAAACTGCTGACAATGTGTGTTTATTCTCATTATAATCTGTACTGCTTTATTCATTTCTTCAGACAAATGAATATATATCAGTAAGGAATTCTGCCCATTGTGCTGGGAAGGGTCTACTGCTTCTGGGTATTTTCCCTACCTAACATGAATGAAAATTATCTCACCATGCAGTCTTCCTACCTTGCACAGATGATTAAGAGGAAGTTGAAAAAGAGATGAAGACAGACTGATTTTGCAATGATATTAATCTATTCTTTGAACAACTATAAATTAAAATGAGGCAATAGAGCATTTTTGGACAGACAAATATGAGAAATTTAAAAATATCAATCTCTATGGATACAATACAGAATGTATTTGAAGACAGCATAAACTAAAACTGAAGACAAAAGAAGTGATATTCTGAAAGACAAGAGATTTTAATTCCTATTCTTTTTATGGTTAACATTGTTTAGCAAGACCTAAAATAATCTCCCTTATCGTATCACCTATCACCTATTTCATCACCACATGCCTATCATATAGACAAGAATCTCCCTTTCACTCACATCATACATATGCAAAACATCCACAATTGAATCTTTGGTATCTCCAAGTAGGTATGGAAAGTCTGTCTTAAACTCAAGGCTTACCAGAGCATTTAAAATACTGGACTGTGTGATTTGGTACAGTTGCTTGTACAGTGCAGATTATTTTAGAGCTGCTCAGAAATGTCTTATTTATAATGGGTGGGTGCTGGCAGAGGGCTCATGATGTTCATATTTCCTAATCAAAATGCAATCTTATATAATACTGATTACCTGGTGTTGTCCAGGTATTCCTTTCTTTTCCTTCCTTTCTTCTGGTCCATTGTGCTGCTTTCCTGCTTTCCTTCCTTTCCCCTCCCTCCCTTCCTTTTCCTTTCCTTTCGCCTTCCCTTCCTTCCTTCCCCGTTCCCTTTTCCATACCCGTCAAGTTGAAAATGTTAAAATACGGGAAAGGCGTGCCCCACCCCCCATGCGCACAGGCATGTGTGCACAAGCACCCGGGAGGCCGCCACAGAATGCAAAACGCTGCTGGCTTTGCCCGACCCCCTGCGTGCTGGGGTCTGGGGAGGAGGGAGGGAGGATTTCCTTCCCTTACTCCCCAGACCCCAGCGCGTTCCATTGCGGGAAGACTGCCGAAGCCCAGGTGATCAACGGAACGCATTGGAGGGGAGGAATTCTCTGACTCTGAGGCACTCCCCCACACGCACGCATGCATGTATGTATGTGCGGGGGAATGCCTCAGAGTCAGAGAAAATATGGGAAATTTAAGAAAAATATGGGACAGGGCCAGAAGAGAGGAAAAAACGGGATTTCCCGGCCAATCCAGGAAACCTGACAGCTATGCTTTTCTTCCTGTCCCTTTTGCTTCTCTTCCTTTCATTTCCTTTCCCCTTTCCTTCATGCTTTTGTTTCCTTCTGTTCCCTTCCCTTCCCTGCTCCTTCTTTCCTTCCCATTTCTGGTTTTCTTTCCTTTCCCCTTCCCTTCATATCCTTCCCCCTTTACTTCTCTTCTTGCTTTCCTTTCCCTTTCCCTTCATTTCCTTTCCCCTTCCCTCCTCTTCCTTTCCTTCCTTTCATTTTCCCTTCCTTTCTCTTCCCGTTTCCTTTCCCATTCTCTCCCTCTTTTCACTTCCTTTCACTCTTCCCTTGCCTTCCTCCTTTCGCTTCTCTTGCCTTCCTTTCGTCTTCCTCCTTTGCTTTCTTTCCCCTTCCCTTTCTGTCCTCCAGCCGGCGCAGGATAGGGGGTGAGCCACCGCACGCAGTCTGGCCAGCTGCCCAGGAAAAGCACAGAGCCGGGTAGGGCCATGTGGGGAGGCTCAACCTCGTATCCAGCGCTGGCCTCACCTGGGCAGGTGTGTCTTCAGGAAGCAGAGGCCCGGACCAGGGGCCCTCTTCCTCCTCACCCTCCAGTGACATCGGCGCATTGTAGGAGGGTGAGTGAGAGTGGCTGGCGAGGCAGGCAGGGCCACGTGGGGAGGGCAACTGAGAATGGCTGGGGAGGCGAGGCAGGCAAGGATGTGTGGGGAGGCCGACTGAGAGCGGCTTGACCCGCCGCCTCCTCTACAGCCTCAGCCGTCAGTCCCAGCTCCGTGGCCAGTTCTGCTGGCTCCATCGCTGCCTCCACTGAGCCTTCATCCTCTGCACATGCACAGTACTGGCACTGAGAGCGCCCTGCACATGAGCGGTGTGTGTTGCTGGGGGTCAACACTTTGCCAGCCGTTTTAGGGGGCACAGACCCCACAATGGGATGTCTGACCCCCCACAGTGACCGTCTCAGGAGTGCAAAGTAGGTATGTGGCAAGTTTGGGCGGGATTGGTGGAAGGGCTAAGGAATGTATGCAGGGCATACACACACACTTACCCAACCACAAACCCACAATTCTGTTTTAGATAGAGATAGAGATAGATAGATAGATAGATAGATAGATAGATAGATAGATAGATAGACAGACAGACAGACAGACAGACAGACAGACAGACAGATGGGCCTTTTTTATTTTCCTATCAGAAATACTTGATTAAATCGTATCTCTGCATTTGACTGCTTCAAAACTTGTCAATTTCAGTATTCAACATATTTTGAAGCAGAATCTTGTCCTGGCACTTGTCTTTCTCCCAATAATCAACATGCAAGAACTTGCTGATGTCAGCTGCTTCATGATTTGCTATTTCTTCTGGCCAAAATAGGTCACATGGTTTTCTTAGTACCCATCAGTTTTAGTATTCTTCCAGAACAAATTACCAATGAGTACCAAGGTACCACTGTATAATAAACTTCCTCACTGGCTCAAATGATGACCCCTATCATTATTATTCTATTTGGATTATATTCACTTGGGCAAAAAGATGTTCAAGCAAAATATAATGGTGGTGTTTGTTATTCACATAAATCAGCTTTACCAATATTAGTAACTTACACATGCATTACTTTCACAACAAGGCTCAGTCTCTTAATATAAAGCTTTATCCAAAGTGCTCACAGGCTATTCTTGTTCATGTCCTCAAATCTCACTGAGTAAATAACTCTGTTTAACGTTAGGGGTGGAGTTAAACTGTTAGGGATGGAGTCAAATGATACAGCTTATAAATGTAAGAGTTACCACTTCAGAATTTAATGTCTAGAATATTTTAAGATATATACAATTGAGAAACTCCCGGAAATGAGTTGCAAAAGTACACTACAGAAGAGTATTCCCAGAATATTATCTCACTCATTTTCTTTTAGTGAACCAAGTCTTTCTCCTTCAATATATCCACACTTTTCGTATTATAAGTATGGGTGGAAAAGCAGAAAGGAACAAAAATACCATAACTCCATTCCTTCCTTGAAGAAATGCCGATGAACATTAGGGAGCTTATAACACATAATCTATTTTTTTAATTGTACAAATAAAAGAAAAATTACTAGAATATGTTATTCCGCATGAAGAAAATGAATTTTCCAAGTACAGCATCTGATAACTGAATGCAATATTACAATAAAGGTGTAACTGTTAAGGAAGAACTGATGTTCTGCTTTTATTTCCCTGCTTTGAAGATACTGTCCAGTGTAAGAAAAATGGTTATTTACAGAAGTTTTGCTTTAACTGTCAACATCTGTATTCTTATAAGTGGAAAGGTATATTAATTATTAAGGACTGGTGTGCAAAAATATTTCTCATATATCATGGTGACAGAATATTAAAAGTAGAACTGTTACAAGAACTGGTCTACAATTGGAATTCAGGTCTTATTTGTAAAATTACTCTTCCTTAAATATCACTTCAAAATACTCGTTCCTGAAATCTGCTGTTATTGCCCCCCCCCTTCTTAAAAGTCCTGCTAACTCAAAACTGTTTTCAAATAATAATTATTTAAAGCATTTATTAAAAGCAACAGAGGTTTCAATGTGTCCAATGAGGCTTTTAAACTGCAATGTATACAATTCAAGAAATCTGCAGCAAAGAAAAACATGTTTCTGCTATGTTTATGAAAATCAAATATTTCTGCAAGAGTCAGTAAACTACTTGATAACATAATAATTATAAAGACAAAAATATATAATATAAAGACTTCACAGTTTGCATTAATCCTATTTCCAATTGTAGAAAGAAATACATATCCTCTCATTCCAAATGTGCAGAACTATAGCTCTCAGAATTTCTAGCCAGCATAGACCACTTTTAGTTGGTCAGGAATTTTTAGTTTCAGTTCCACAAATCCGGCAAGCCTTAAATCAGGCAAAGAAGATGTAAAATATAAACTCAATTATCGATTGGTAATTTGTCCTAAATGTATCCTAACTGGCTGAGAACCTGAGATGTACAGAGATGTTTGTGTACAAAGATTTTGCTTATAAGCATGGAAATAAGAAGGGGAAAACCCAACTTCCCCTTCATATGTTGTAAGTGCTGCTTTGTAATGAGTTGAGGAATATTTTGTGAATCACAGAACACGATCAGGAGAGCTGGCAGTAAGTATGATGACCATGACAGACAGTATTTGGATTCTGGACTTTGCTCAAATGCCATATTAGGATAAAGGCAGACTACTAAAGGTTCTATTTTTATAACAACCTACTCATCATTTACAACTGTTCCGTAATTAAAGTTATCGGTATTGGATTCTTTTTAAAAAAATCTGACTTACATAAAAAATAAGTCAACTTTTTCTTAGCAAACAGAAAAAATGCTCAGGCAAAAACCTTTATCTTAATTTCTATTACCAAATTAATTTCAAGGCACTGGAGTAGGCTACCAGAATAAGCCTGCTTATTAAATAAAACTCCTTAGAATGTATTAGTGTTATTAATGGGTAAAACCTAAGAAAGGCATATAGTGTTGATTTAATTTAGCTGTTTACTTGTACAGATATCCCAATATTTCCACTAAGAAAATAAACAATACTAAAAAGGCATGTGTACTATTGTAATCAAGATTTAAATCTACTATATCATGCTCCATTGAGACCCCCCACCAAAAAGTAAGCAGCTCTTCAAGTCTCCTAAAAACAAACAGAAGAACTAACATGTTTCTTTTATCTAAACTTGTGATAACCATACATATTTATATGCACGAAAGAAAAAAAATATAGGATAGTATCCAACATTTATCCTGGGTACGTAAGAAATTAATATTCATGGAACAGAAGTGTTGGATACCATAATTATATGCATTTATGTTATATAGGCCTCTACGGACAGTTTATCATAAATAGAAAACTGTCCTAAAAAGAAATTTTAACACCAGTGCATGTTAATCACAAAGTATTGTCTTAATTGGAGTGACATATATGTTGCTGAATGGGTGTGGGTATGTATCCCTACAAAGCATAACATGTAACTGAGTATTTCTATATTTGAATGTGCGTTATATACTTATTCCAACAATGTCAACAATAGTATTTTATAGAATTTCTGAAAGGCATTTAACATAAATGCATATCCTGTAATACTCTATACTCATATTTTTTTTAAATCTTATATTAACCTATTCATTTTATGCCATATATATGACATAATGCAGAAGATCTTCAACCCTGGTTATATAAACTTATGTAATGTTATTCTACAGAAAGGCTATTATCTACAGTTTTAATGTTTTTATAAATGTAATCTTTGCACAGGAGTGAAAGGCCTAAAAATCCAAAGAAAGAATTAGAAAAAAAAATATTTTTCAGAAAGCTGAAGTCTTTCTAGGCTTTTAACAAAACAGGATAAAATGGTTGCCTGCTCTGATTATGAAATTTTTTGATGTATGTACTTACACCCTTGACTCTGGATAAATCTGCACGTGACACACACATCATTGTTCGTCAAATAAAAATTGCCTGCATCTCCACCACCACCCCCAACCCAGAAAAATATTTTCAGCTACTGAAATCAGGTTCGGGAATACTTTTAGAGCCCAAAAGGTCATACAACCATTTGTTAACTTACATGCACAAAAAGGAGCTCTAAATAAATGACACAGGAGGCAATAAATTGACACGACAAGTAAATAAAAGGCTAAAGCACTCCAATACCATTGAAACTGTTTTAATGTTGTTGCAAGTCCACAATGCAACAATCACCAGATCATATAGACCCAAATATTTAGATTCACTTTAATTACCCTTTTCTCCTATTTTACATAAATTATGAAATGTTCAGCTCCTCTTTTACCTGAATTTGTGTATGCAGCTAAGGAATTATTTTTCAACCCTACTTAAATTATTATATGATTAAGAAAAAAATATGAAAATATTAACCTCAGCTTCAATGTACAGTTTCCAGAATCTGCCAGAACTGGGGAACTGGGCAACAAGGCGTTCATAGGTCTTCCGTGCTTTGTCTATAGGTTGATTCTAAAAATTAAAAACCAATAATATTTACAATATTTATGATGTAAAATGTATTCACATTTACTTGAGAACCAAGCATTGTGAGTGGACCCACTGATAAGGAAATGTAATCCTATTTCACTAAACCTGTGCCTCTCGAATGAGAATGCTCCAAGCGTCAAGGTCATATGGATTCTCTTCTAGTTTCTTTTCAGCTTTCTTTACTTTTTCTGGGACATATTCAGCAGCCTAGAAAACACAGAGCAGAAAGTTAAGAGCCAACAAATAACAAGGTAAATCCAATGCCATCCATAATCTGTAACTTTCATATTTATATAATAATTGTAATTAACTAGTGATATATTTTTTCCACCACTTAAGCATGTGCAGAGGAACATACAGAACCCATAGAATGTACTACATTGGATGGACTGCTTAAAGCTGGTACTGAAAATGTTAAATCCAATATCTTCTGTGCTTATTATTACATTGGTTCACATAGTAATATTAAATCATAATCACAATACTATGCATGTTTTGTGAGGCTTATCTGGGGATTATGGTGTGTGAATGTATGTTTTAAAGCATGTTTTAGGGAAGCATGTTTGAGTATCACATTAAACCAGATTTGTAAATCCCTACAATCAAATTATTTACTTAAAAAAAGTCTGTACACAGAACATAAAATGCCACAGACAAGAGAATATTTTTCTTATTAAATGGTAGGATTTAATCCTACTTATTTTTTAAATCCAATTTCAAAGACTAAATATTAAGACTCCTCTCAAATTTGAGATGGTATGTTCTCAACAACAGGCTATGTCAGAAAGGTACATATGAAAAATAAAACACATTTTTATCCAAATAATTAGCTTGTAATGTAAAAAGGGGTATTTCAGGAATTGAAAAAAACAAACTGAAAAATGCAATATTTCAGATAATATACCCAAACACATTTTTATGGGCCCAACAATTAGGTCATTCATTAAATTTCCTAAACTTAGAAGAAAACAGAAATAGTTGAATACCAATTTTCTACTATATTACAGTATAGTCCACATTTAGCTGAAGTTTCTTTGCATGTTAAATATAAACGGCCACAGAACAGAAATATTATCAAATTCTACAGCAGAAGTCACTGTAACTACTCTAACCAACCTGACCATGATCCAATGTGATCCAATGTTAGGTAACAAGAACCCAATCAGTTTTAGCTTATAAGTGCAGAACTAAGCTAATATGAATATAGGTGGATGTTGTTCTATTTGGGATGGATCTCCTTGATATTTTACTTTACAGAATTTACCATCAATTTCTTTTATAAAAGTGTTATTTTCTCTGATCTGCTCTTCTACTGAAAAGGACTCTCTCTCTCCGCCCCCTTCATTCTTCCATCTATCTGATAGAATGAGCAATTATGTTAGGGTGAGGTGAACTTTTAGTTTCAAATTAAAGGCAAAACACCTTAAAGAAGAAACAAAGAGTGCAACTCCAGTTCAAGGAATTTTAAGTAACCTGCTCCTCATGCTGATACCAAGATTTCATAACAATTAAGTATAAGTCTTCTCCATTTCTTGACACGGCAGAAAGAAAGTCTGAATTCCTGTAAGCTTAGAATTTGCTGTCTCAAATATGGTAGAGTATGTAATTAGTATCATACTGATTATCTCGTCTAGTTACTTAAAAGAACAAGAAAACATATATAGGTATTCTTCAACTTACAACCATAATGGAGTTTGCCCATCACGGTCTTAAATCATGACTATCATAAAACAGATCCTTCATATGACCAACCCAATTTCATTACTCGGCAGTAATACATGTTTTGCTACAGGTACAATTTTATTTAAAACTGTAAAACTATTGTAAAGCATGGTCACTTGACCACGAAACACTGCAAACATTTGTAAATGCAGACTGGTTGCCAAACACGGTTTGGTCACATGACCAGAGCTCCATAGCAGTTGCGGCTTAGGATCCAGGTCATAAGGAATCCCCAGGTAGGTCCGTCATAACTTTCAACAGTTGCTAACCAACCAATCATAAGTTGAGGACTACCTGTACAGCTATTCAGATAGCTGTACAAATTAAAATAAGTCTCTTGCCTTTGGTTGTTAATGAACAGTGGAAATAAAGTGCAATTTTGAGAAAAGATAAACTTGAAAATATAAGCTAGTTTAAGAATCAGGCCAACTATAGATTTGCCAGAAGAAAACTTATCTGGGTAGTCTCTAACAGTTGAACAAACTTAAGATAAATGCAATTTATTTTATTTAAATACATTAAACTACTCAAAATTACTACTGCCAGAAACAACCTCCCACCACCCAGTGCAGTCCCACAGTTGGCCCCCTCAGGGTACCGTCGGCCAAACAATGTCAGCTGGCGACCCCCAGTGGGAGAGCCTTCTCTGTGGTGGCCCGCGCTCTCTGGAATGAGCTCCCATTAGAGGTCAGGACTGACCCCGACTTGAGAGCCTTTCAGCGCGCCCTTAAAATGCATTTATTTCATCTCGCTAGTCTGTCTCTATGAAAAGGTTTTAATTGGGATTTTAGTTGGTTTGATAGTTTAAATTTTATAAATTTGTTGGGCTTAAACTTGATTTAATTTCTATTTTAGTTTTTATACTGTATGTTTTTAAATGGCTGGTAAACTGCCCTGAGTCCCTCGGGAGAAGGGCGGTATAGAAATTTAAATAATAAATAAATAAAAGGCATGGAGAAAGAAAAGTTACCTAGCATAACAAAAAAAGTAGCACAATCAAATAGTGTAACAGAACAAAATTGAGGTTTGTGAGTTAGAAGTCAGAATGACCAAGAATGAAAAAAGAAACTAGAGAGAAACTAACTTGTTTGTAAATTTAGCAAACTAATGCTGGATGGGAAAGGTTGACTGGGTTTTTAATTTGGCAAATATTCATTATGAAAAACAAAACAAAGGAGAGCTATTAATTTAGAATATTCATTCTAGGCTGGCAAAGCTGAGGAAATGTATCCAAATGCTTCTCACAGGCACAAAGGAATCCAGATACAAAGTACATCTAGAATGCCTTATTTGAGACCTCCTGCTAAAGACCCATTTATATCAAGTATAAATATAAAACATGGTACATGGACAGTGTGCAAAATGGAGAAAAAGTATGTGGCAAAGCAAAGTGTTGATTTCTATCAACATCTTCATCTAGAAGAATGCCTCTTATTCATAGATAGGCTGGTTCTTAAAAACATGGAAGGGACTACATCCAACACTGCTGCGATAACCACATGTAGCCTACAAAAAGTAAACCAAGGTGGTAGAGATTACTGTATTTTTGGAGTATAAGATGCACCTAGCTTTTGGGGAGGAAAACTAGGGGAAAAAATCTGCCTCTGCCTCCCAGCAATTTGCCTCCTTGCAGCAAACAGAAAGTTTCAGCTTCAGTACAGCCTGACTAGCACAAGCAGATTGTTGTTTGATTGGTCTCCCAACAATCAGCTGTTTCAGGCTGCAGGAATTGCCATAGCCTATTTCTGCCTCAGCACGCCCCATTTTCAGCCTCCGCATCCTGTTTTCAGTCTCTGCACACCCTGTTTTTGGCCTCCGTGTGCCCCATTTTCAGTCCGTTCCAGGTGAATGGGATTGGAACAGGTGGAAAATGCGGCATGCAGAGGATAAAAATGAGATGTGGAGGCCAAAAATGGGGTGCGAGGAGATGGCAATAGGCAATCCCTGCAGCCTGAAACAGCTGATGGTTTGGAGGCCAATCCTACGGACAATCAGCTGCTTGTGCTAATCAGGCTGTGCTGAAGCTGACTAGGCTGTTTGCTGCAAGGAGACAAATTGCTGGGAGGCAGAGCCCAAAGGGTAGGGGCCGGCGTGGCTTTGGCAACATTGACTGAGTAAGACGCACAGCCCTCTCCACCCAGTTTTGGGGGCGGAAAAAGTGTGTCTAGTGCTCCAAAAAATATGGTAGTTTGCACTTGAAATGGTAACAGGAAGCAACTGAATCAATTATGAAACTGACCATACTGGTAATCCTCCACTTATAGCTATTTAATCAGTAATGGTTTGAATTTACAACAGTGCTGAATTAAGGAATTTATGACTTGTGCCCAGCCTGTGCAGCATCCCACGGTTACATGAACAAAATTTGGACACTTGTCAATTACCCACCCTTACGACCAACCACAAGGATGCTGCAGCTGCCCTACCCTCCATCTTCTCTTCAATCTGCCCTGCTTAGTCCCTTATGCTTACTTTGCACCTGCCTGGGTCACCACAGGCCTTAAGCCTGTTTGCCACCTCACCAGGTCCCACATCCAAGCTGCTTCCAAAGTGGAACCTGCTTCTGGGATGGTACCATGTGGCTTTTATACACGAATGTGGTCCATTGGTTGCCTCTTCTGGGGAAAAGCAATCTTCAGAAAAGGTGTGATAGGCCCAAGGATGTGGGATCCAAAAAGGTAGGAATATGTGCAAGGAGTGCCTCCAGATGGAAGAGACCCAGGGAAGGCCATGTGTGAGCTGCAGAAGTGCTTCAGTAAAGGCCTCATTCATGCCCCCCAGGTTTTCCTCCACTTCAAGGCTCTGAGCCAGGACTGTGGTCATAAAGCGAGGAAATCACAGCATTTTCTTACCAACCTGCTATAATTTACAACCATAACTCTGAACTCAATTGTAGCTATAAGTCAAGGATTACATGTATGTATCATGCAGCAATACCACTAATAAACATTTAGAATACCTTTGTAAACTGCTAATAACATTTTAAAATGAAGAATTGTCTACAAGTTGTACATACCTTCCAAAATTTAAGTCTTAGAGAAACAGGCTGAAATTTTCAGTTATATAACAGGTTGTTTTTAGGCTGGCATCACTTCAATAATCAATTTTGCCCCACAAAAATGGAGATAAAAGTAGTGTTAAAATATTGGTTCTGTTGACTTAGCTGGCTCACAGGGAAGGCAAAAAGAAGTGCAGTCCCCAGACTAGAAAGGATTGCTAAACCTGTAATAAAACTTCTCAATATTTCTTTGGAAAAAATATTTTCCTGTATTGCTTAATTTATACCTCACGTTTCCTACAATCTGATCATCCAAGGTGGCTAAGAATCAATGCAAAATAAAATGAAACTGCAAATATATAATTTCAGTGGAGAAATTAATGATTAAAAATCTGAGGAAACAGATGTTTCTTGGCTATTCTAATGAAAGGAAAAGAGGTGAGCTGCCAAATGCAATTTCTGAAGAAATGTATTTCGCAGCCTAGTAGCAGGACCTCCATAAGTTATATAAAGGAATCTTTTGCAAGAAAAAGGGTCTTATTTATGAAGCTTAATGGTCAGACAATTTCATAAAGGTTCTTTTTGATGGTGAGATTCTGGGTAATTTAGTGCATGTAACATCAACATCCTAAATTATGCCTAATAAAATGAGAAGGAACTCAAGTGATTGTATACTAGTGCAGATTTTGACACCAGATAGCAGTTAAAGAAAATTAGCTGCTTTATTTTGCATTAAGTGAAATTACCAAACATTTCTAAAGGTTAGCCACAATCATAGAAATGTGTTTCGTAAAATTAGTGACAACTGAAGACTAAGGAACACATTAGACTGCAAAACTGTTTCAGGATTTTAAGTCAATTAAAATAGAATATCCATCATTAAATCTATTTTTCCATTTTGCCTTGATTTAACTTTTAACTTCTCTCTCCCATTTAGCCCAAATTACAGAAGTTTCAATGATATCAGTTGCTTCCTGAGTATCATTAACATATCCTTCCCTAAGATATGTTTTATGTCAATGTTCAATAGAATAAAGAATGGAATTCTGTGGGTATTCTTCTCTTTTCTCAATGGTCCAAAAACTAGCAAGTACAATATCATCACTCTTTGGACATAGCACAGGATGAACTGAAATTATTAGAGTCTAGAAGGCTACCATGGTGGATAGAATCAAAAAGCTGATGACAGATCTGAAAGAACACTGCTCTACCATTTTTATTTTTATTTTAGCGTACAGTACATCATCCACCATGTTCCATATTAATCTATGCCTGTAGATTCTCCTCCCTTGTAATACAGCAAATCTATCTTCCTACCCTTTCAGAAAGCTAGAAGTGCTGATAGGCAATAATAGACAATGGCTATTTTTTCCAGCAATGATAACTATTAAAATTTAACCTACCAAGTAACTCACTTGATATGAGCTAACAAAGCATTATCATATTATTATTTTAAAAACTTCTGTATTTGAAAATCAAAACAATATCCTGAACTAAAATAACTATTCTGACAAAGCAAAATTAGATATTAAATTTTATAGTAATATTTTATATTTCACTTGAATATTAAAGTAATTACGGTAACATTTTCACACATTACTCTTCTATTTTTAGCTGTTAAGCATAGTATTTGATAATTTCAGCAAATCAATAATCTTTTAAAGATATCTCTTAAAAAGCATCTTAAAGATTGATTATAGTCAAGCTTGACTTATTTCAACATTACAGTTTAAGAATAGCAGTGATTGCAAGTTTTGCGATATAGCAAAATCTAATCCTAGTTAAACTCAGGAATAGCTAGGATTTTGAACATTACTTCCAGACAAACTAGTTCTAAAACTCTTGTAGATTAGAATCTCAGCTCTGATTAGTAAAACAGGATGCCATAATTTCATACAAATTTACTCAGAAATAAAAATTATAAATTCAACATGATTTATTCTAAATCAAGCATAAATTGAAGCTTTAGATTAAATCATATTATGCCTAATTATGGAACAATATTGGTTTGTCAATCATATGCCTTTCCTCCAGTCAGTATATTATCTGAAAATTTGGACAAATCATCTCCTGTAGGTCAACGGAACAGAATTAGGGCAACAGAAACTGCAGGATGGCCAAAAAAAACAGAGACAAGAAGACTTCAGTTCCTCTCTAATATTCTTCAAGTCAATTGGTGTTATAAAATGTGCATTTGAAGAAGCAATTTGAGGAGGGAGCTTTGGCAATGCAGAACTTTTCCAGAGAAAGGCCCAGATTAAGAACTATGTAGTCCAAACTGGATGTGGAAGGGGCAAACAGAATCTTTCGGATTACATCTATCTTGAACTTGGCTAGATTCTATTAGTTCTAAACAAATAAAGGACTGGACTCAAATGGATTTCACTATCTTATCTGGGCTTGGGACTGACAAGATTTATGAGCATATAAGATTCACCTGTAAAACCATCTAGTTCTCTGATGATGTTACGATACTGTATGCAAACAGATGCTTTTTATTGGTACAGAACTGAAATACAGTGGAACCTCAGTTCACGTCCACAATTGGTTCCATAACTTTGGTTGTGAACTGAAACAATTTTTTCCATTGGGTTATATGGAAATACAATAGATCTGTTCCAGATTCCTATAAACTCTATTGTTTTTTTAAGGTTCTGAAGCACACAAATACAGAACTGTAGTTAAATATGCAACAGAATGCAGAGCGTAACAGTAAAATCCTTTAATACAAACACTGAGATAACCATGAACAAGAGAAAACTTTTCAATCAGTCGATTCTGAGTGAGAGATTGCTGTTTTGCGGGAGAGTCCGCCTCTGCGATGGAAGGATGCTCTCCTACAGGTATTTTCTCTCAAGATTTCTTTGTCCTCAGGAAGTTTGTTTGTGAACCAAGGATTTGGTTGTGAACTGAGTCAAACATTTAGCTGATTTTTTAGTTGTGAACCGAAGTGCTTGTGAACCGAGCTTCCACTGTATATGGCTTATCCATGAAAAGATATGGGCAATACAAGAAAGGGCACTCAACAGTTTGGCTGCCTGTATAAACTATCTTTTGGAATGTGTATTTTCAATTCAGTATCAACTAGGTTATAATATGTCAATTTTGTTTACATACTAAGCCTCACATTTTAGTAAAAATTACAAAAGGAGTCAAAAAATAAAACAATTCTTTTGATATATTATTTTATTAGGAAACTTTAATGAAATGTACAAAAGTTAGAAATGATAATTTCATCCTTTTTCTGATCTGAGGTCCCTTAAAATCTTAAAGTTGGTGTATGATCTAATTTAATATATGATCTTATTATACTGAATCACATTTTCACAAAAATATGTTAAGATAGTAAGACCTTTAAAAATCTTGAATTTTCAATGAATTTCATCTAAAATTATTTCCGTAGTTGTTTTAATTTGGTACCTAAGGACAAATCTGCCATTCTTTTTCATTCACAAAAGAAAGGATTTCTTGACAGGTAGTGCTCTGGGCTTGTTTACTTGCAGATGTTTCATTACTCAAACTAGGTAACATCATCAATGCTAGTGAGGAGCAGGGTTTGCTCTCTGTTTACATTCTAATAGACTGTCTTATCAGTGTTGGTGGAAGTGGTCTTGGAGAGTCTTGGTTGCACAGCTTACTGTTAGCCTGTTTGGCAGTTCCTTGATTGGGCTGTTGTTTTCTTAACTGTTGAACTTATGTTAATCTTGGAGTTAAACTATGCTTATCTGGGTGGTAATTGCTGGTGGGAAGGTGCTTTGGTCCTTTTGTTTCCCTTTTGGTTTATTGATTTTTTCTTTTAGATAGTATAGGTAGTCCTCAACTTACAACAGTTCATCTGGGGACTGTTTATTTATTTATTAATCAGATTTATATGCCGCCCTTCTCCTGAGGGACTCGGGGTGGCTTACAACCTTAAAAATACACAATACAAAAGTTTGAAGTTACAACGGCACTGAAAAGTGACTTATGACCATTTCAAACTTATGATCTTTTACACTGTCACAAAATCAAAATTCAGGCACTTAGAAACTGACTCAAAGTTATGATGGTTGCAATGTCCCAAGGCCATGTGATCACCTTTTGCAACCTTCTGACAAGCAGAGTCAATGGGAAAGCCAGATTCATTTAACAAACGTGTTAATAAACAACTGCATGATTCACTTAACAAACGTGGCAAGAAAAGTCATAAAATGGGGCAAATCTCACTTAGCAACATTAATTCTGGGCTCAATTGTAGTTGTAAGTCGAGGACTACTTTTATGTACATATTGTTTATGTGCATGTGTCCACTGATGGCTAATTTGTCAGTGTTAGTCTTCTAGAAATGCCTTAGCATTTTTGGACTTGGCTTGGTCTAGCATGGTCACAGTTTCCAATTGAAACTATTGGTACTACATGGGGTTGAGTGATCAGACACTTTTTAATGAAGTGTGGATATCCATTTTGTTGAAAGGTATTGTATAGATGCTCTGTTTCCTTTTTCTGCTTTTCAGGGTTACTGCATTCTTAACAGTTTTAAGCAGCTTCTCTTGTGGGAGGTTGGGCTAGTTTTGGTAGTGGAGCATTTGATTGGTATAGATGGTTTTCCGGTATACTTGTGTTTCTAGTTTGCCATCTCTGCTATTCCCGAATCAAGGAATTCCAAACAACAAACAATGAGACCAACAAAAGAACCTTCAAGACCACCCCCATCAATTTTGACAGGGCAAGCCGCTAGAATATACACTGAGAGCAAATCCCAGTCCTTACCAGCACTGATGATGTTACCTAATTTGTCTATAAGAAAACAACTAAGCTCAGAAAGCACCAAGGACTCCTTATTTCAACCCAGAGCTACAAATATTCCCTTTTGCAATAGAATAGGACCAAAAATGTTAAAGACTTTATCTTTGGTCTTTGAACCAATTCCAATATTTTCTATACTATTCTCAAAAGTAGAAATAGTTTAAAAAACAATGCAATAAACCATTCTGAATAGTTTAAAGAAGTGTACCATGAAGCAATTTATCTCATTTAAAAATCTGAAACAACTATAATTTCTGCATGGTTTTAAGTGCATTGGTTTATGCTAACAAGAAATGCTGACTATTCCAGGTTTGCACAACACTTTTTATAAACATATATGTAATTCCAAAAAACTGGGTTGAGCCATTATTAAACTTACCATGGGAAGTGATGAACAAATACATATATTAAGAAAGTTTGAAGTCATCAAACAATTAAGCTAATTAAGTAATTTCATGTCCATGTTTCTCAGTCATTCACATGTTTATAAAAGCATTCAACCACATACTATATGAATCCAGGAATACAATGCTAATACTTCTCCAGCAGAAGATATATAGATGTAGTCAGTGAATAACTGTTTTGTTCAAAATACAGTTAAATACTTGACTTTCTTAAAAAAATGACTGGATAAATTAAACATGAAGATGATGTTGATGTCTGTACTGTTGTTTCCATCTTCATGAATACAAAAGAAATTCCTGTTAAGACTCCCTTTTTATCCATTATAAATTACTCTAAAATAGTGTTTCTCAAACATAGAAGCATGGACAACTCACAGAATTCTTCAGCCAGCATCTTAAAGTGGTCAACAGTGAGAAACACTAGTTTAGCTTTCTTCTTTCACTGTGTTTTGTGCCTACCCTATAAATGGATGCACACATAGCTATATAATGGAGAAGTACTTCTCTCAGGAGAAAAGAACTCCAATGGATTATAAAATGGATTATTTTCAGAACATTAAAAAAAATATCTCCTGGTTTTGGTAATTTCCACCTCTAATGGAAATAACTGAAATAACCATAAGACTAAGCAATCTGTTTCTACTGTATGTACTTCTGTTAGGAAAGTATTCAAAGCAATATTAGACCCAATTGTTGGGTTCTTTGATGTATTCTTCAATGCACAATGCATCAAGCATCTGCAGCTTAAAAAATGTCTGCATGATATCTCAAAATTGTTGTCTTGCTAGAAAATCAGGCCAAACTTACATACAATATACTACAGCAAGGACAGCAGATAGCAGCTTAATAGTTCCAAACTAGATGAAAAAACAGTACCCTAAAAATAATTTCCTGCTCCATTCTCAATAGTAAAAGTGAGGGAAGAATATCAATAAGTATCAGTTGCTAGAAGAACTTTAGGCGTTGCTGTGAACTTCTGAAGACATCTAACTGGCTCCAGTGGGAAACAAGAAGTTCGACTAGAACTAGATGAACATTGTTTTTAGAATACAGTGCAAGTCTGCCACCCGGAGGATCTACCCCTAAAAGTGAAATAAAACATGCTATATCTAGTACTCTGGTTTTTTTGCATATAGATCAAAGAATCTAACTCCCATAGAAAGAAATCAGAATTCAGGTTGTATGTTGGTTGGTATGTGTGGTAGAGTACGCCCTCCCAAACTACTTTTCCTAAAATGAACAAAACAAAAAGATATGTATAAAATAGCCAGAAATCTGAGAACCCAGAAGGCTAATTTGCTTTTTACAACGTATTTTTAAATATGTAAGTCTTTCAGAACTAATTATATAAAGCATCCAGAAAGAGGAAGCCACCCCTAACATTTATTGTTTCCACAGAAACTGTAAAATGTTTCAAAAAATAATATTTGTAGCTCAGGGTTGAAGAGTCCTTGGTCCTATCTGAGCTTGTTTTCTTGCAGACATTTCATTATCCTAACTAGGTAACATCATCAGTGCCAATAAGGAGTGTTGCTTTGATGTCAGTATATATTCTGGTGATTTGCCTGACTGTGTGGGAGGTCTTGGAGATTTTCATGTTCCGTTCTTTACTGATGGCTCTGGCAGTTTCTTGATGGGGTCTGATCTACTTGATTGTTGGTCTGAAGTTAACCTTGAAGTTAACCTATGCTGATCTGGATGCTGATTACTGATGGAAAGGTGCTGGAATCTTTTTGTTCTTTGGGGCTGGTATTGTTTCTTTTGCATGGTCTATATATACTGTTAATACCTATATATCTATTGATGGCTGATTTGTTAAGAGTGCAGGGCTTCTAGATATTCCCTGACATTGTTGGTCTGGTCTAGGATTATCACATTCTCCCAAATGAAACTATGGTTAAATTTGCCTATATGTTGTAAAATTACAGAATTTTTGTCATGTCTTCTGACTGCCAGTTGGTGTTCATGGATGTGTTCTGCCAGTCTTGTTTGTCCTACACAGTGGTTGTTGAAGTTCTTACACTGTATATTGTAGATAACTCCTGTTTTTTCTTCTGGGGTTGCTAGGTCTTTTTGTTTGCTTGGGATGTTTTGAAGGGTTTTAGTTGGCTTGCATGATACACTGATTCCATGTGGTTGCAGTAGTCTGTTAGTTTCTTGATGTATGTTGTTGTTTGATGTTTAATTATTAATTAAATTACTTGATATTTAATTACTTTTAGAGTTTGTGTTGACTGTGTTGTATTGGGTTGGTGGTTAGGGACTTTATTTGATAAAGTTGTGTGGGTATCCATTTTGTTGGAATTTGTTGTGCAAGTGCTCCATTCCTTTTTCGGCTGTTCTGGGTTGCTGCTGTGTGTTTTGGGCTCATTTAAATAAAGTCCTTACACAGCGTCTTTTGTGGGAAATTGGGTTGTTTTTTTGGTAGTTGTAATGTAAAATGTTTATTTCTTAATGTTTACTTTAAAGGAGTGATATTTAAATTTGTACATCTAGTCTGCCTACAATTAAGTAAAAATATTTCAACAGAACAGCTCAAACTGTACATTTTTAACAGGTAGCTGTGAAAGTAACTGAGGGATATCTATGTAAAAACTAATTTTTCGTCGTGAGTCCAGTGAGTTTGAACCCTAATAGCTTATGTATATACATTCTTAGATGTACATCCCTACACAGAACATACTGTCTTTCAAAAAGGATGCATTACTTATGCAACATTAATGCATTTATTAAAAACTCGGTAACATCAGTTTAATTCAGATTTCTAAATATATCCATCTCATTTTTATTTTATGAAATTTAGTATACAGGGCTCAGAATTTACATTTTGAAACATCTTTCAAATCTTTTACTATATTTTTACAAAAACATAATTTCTAAAACTTGCTTTATTTTTTAATCTAGCACAGTGGTTCTCAACCTTCCTAATGCCGCGACCCTTTAATACAGTTCCTCATGTTGTGGTGACCCCCAACC
>JANHFR010009230.1:0-11000 GCA_032468015.1 Mimophis mahfalensis | reverse complement strand
CCTGGACAATTAAAGACATAAAAAAACCAGGAAAAAGCTCCTCCAGCCCATGAAGAAATCATTCCTTAAAGGAAAACCTCTTTTGCACATACAAACCAGACTCAGCTTACAACCTGATTCACACGCAGCTTGACTTTGCCGGAATGGAGCACCTTATAAAAACATTAAACTACATCATTCAGATGTATCTAAAACAGGGTGATACTCCATGTCTGCACATTGCAACAATTATTCTTCATGTTTGTGACACAGGTGCCATATGCTGAGGACCAAAAGAAAGCTTATTTATTAGAGATTTTTACTTCTGTTTGTGCCATAATTTGCAATGTTAAGGGGATTCTTGGTTACTATTTTTTTAACTCTAAAAAAGAGGCAGTGGATATTAGTTCAGAGTTGCATTTCTGAGTTTTAAGTATTTTCACAAATTCAGTTATAGACTATCATAGCAGACTCTTGATTAAAAATAGTGAGATATGTATTAGTAATATCCTTAACACTAAACTATTTTCAAAGTTCCATTTGCACACTACTTCATGGGTTCAATTAAGAAAACATTCAGAGATAAATATTTTAAAGCACTTGTCATATTGTAGTCTGCTAAATAAACAAAATAAAACTTTGCTTCTCATAACATTTTTTCATAACTTGACGAATTATACATTTATAATAAGTGGAAACAAATGTTCTCAAATAGAAAAATTAGTGGCTGTTGATATTGTAAAATAATCATGATAATAATTCTAGTATCCAAAGGATTTTGCTTGGTTTTAATATTCAGGGAGGTGTCTTTTTTTTAATTGTTGAATGAAAACAATTTTTATTTTGAGGTTGTTACTGACATCTACGGCTTCTGTGTTTTCTGACTGCTTGAATTCTTGTACATGTCTGATAATATTGCAGTGCTGCTGTATCTAGATCAAACCACTGTTTTGTTTTCCAGTTTTGTTTGGAGATTTTTTTAGGAAAAAGAAATAAATTCCTTTATTTAAGTAATGTCAAGTGTCTCTTATTCATATTCCATAAAGTCACTTTTATTAGATAATTTAGCTGGATCCTCCTCTTGGTTAGTCATATTGCTGCTAAAAATAAACCATATCCAGTTACATTAGGCGACTGCTTCCAGTGAGAGAAATTAGATTTGTGCACCCCTTTCTGGAATAAATTTAAAAAATGAAATACACTGCAAAAGAATATAATTGTGAATGAGGGGATGTTTCCATTTTTTCCCCATTCATGCTGTTTGGGGAGTGAATTACCAGGAAGCTACTTTTGAAACTGCTCTAGACAGCTGCCATTTTGTTTTTCCATAATGTTGTGCAAAATTGTTCAGGGCAAGCTGAGGCCTTGTTTTTTGTGGGATTGCATTTTATTCCTGCATGACTTAGAATAAGATAACTTTCAAAAGAAAAGAGGGGACTGTCATGGACTGTTAAGGAAACAGATTGCCTGTTTCTATGGATGGAGAAATTTAAGCCCCCAAATGAGTGCAAATACTAAAACCAATGTACAATTCACACATCAAATGAGTATGATACAAATGATCAAAACTAATTGTGAAAACTAATGGAATAAAGAACAAGAAAAAAAGTTATTTGTGCAGAATGTTTAAAAATTACTGGTGAAATCTAATAAGAAAAGTGGTATGAACATGACTGTTCTTTGTATAAAATTAACATATTAACTTGGATTGATTTCATGTCTTCATATCTTAGATACTCTTCACTGTAATCTTCAATACATTTTCTTGATATTTTTTTTCAGTTTCAGTAACAAAAAAAGGGTGCTTGAATTACAATCCAAATTTTTAAAAAAACAACTTCAAGTATTACATGTATAATAAGTGATATTGTCACTTATTATACATGTACTTATTACATGTATAATAAGTGAACCCTGAATTTCAAAAATTATTTATCCACAACTTTAAAATTACAGTATAAAAATACATACACTGCAGACATTACAAAATGAAATCATTTTGATCACTATTCATCTATATCTTAACAATTAAAGGGTAAATATATATAATAGAGAATCCAAGCTGAAATTAGTTCCTTACATCCTCTGAAGGGCAAAACATAAGATGAATACCTTGCTGTAATTCCTGCTGTGATTGAAAATGATTCTAAATTGAGGTATCCAAGCAGCTAGTAGCAGCTAGCTGAGTCTGGGTAATCTGGGTGATAGATTTGGTTAGTACAAGTGTCTTCAAACTTGGCAAGTTTAAGACTTGTGGACTTCAGCTCCCAGAATTCCTGAGCTAATATGACTGGAGGAGGGATTCTGGAAGTTGAAGTCCACAAGTCTTAAAGGTGTCAAGTTTGACGACCCCTGGCTGACTTCCACTGACTTACTAGTGGAAAATTTCAAGCTTCAGACTAACCTGGGTTTGTTTAAAAAAAAACACCCTGGAAGAAGATAGTGCAAAGAAAGCACAAGGATTATGTCTATGTAGCCACTGGAACTTCCATGGTTTTCAAGAAGGCTTATATTATTTGGATATAGTTTGGATCTCAATTATTTCAACAAACTATTGATATTTTATGTACTCATGCTTGCTTTTGCTTTGTTATAAATAGTTATAGCTCTGCATGATGATATTTTTCCTACTACCAAAGCAGTAGGTGTTCCAAAGAGCAAGGTAGATAAATATAATCCTTTCAAGCATAGAAAATTAAATTCAGATAAGTTGTTGATTATAGGTGTTAAAAAGTTCTACATTATTTTTTCTGTATAATCAGAGAACATTCTCAGTCTGCACAATTTCTCTAACATTGGTGGTTTACATGTTCATTGTACTATTGTATACAAAATGCCAAAGAGAAATTGGTATAAATTTTCAGCATCATTAGACAGGACACAATCCTTGTGGTGTACAATAGAAAATAATTATATAAAAGAGACATGCCAAATGGCTTCAGTTAATACAATTTAAAACACTGAACATATTGTTCCTCTTATAGAAGCCTTCTGGAACCTTCACAATGGAGTACCCATAGACTCAATTGCTCCTGTCCCAGTACAATCGCCAGGAACAGCCCACTCAAATAGGAGAAGATGGCCCAAGTGACCATGCCTCCGATCCCCAAACCTTGCAGACTATCCAGAACAAGACCATAGTTAATATCTTCAAGATGTTGAATAGTGTCATTTCTGAAAATTTCACTACATTGCATTTTCTCTTTGCATTTTCAAATGCTTAAATTTCTCAAATGCACATCATAAGAGCACACTGGGATTCGATAACCATGAGATGGTTTCACTTATTATAGTGCTGTTGTCACCTCTCAAGATGCCTCCTGATGAAGCCATACTTTACTTTGCGTCATTTCAAAGTTGCCATATATTTAGGATGCAGAGAATGTAGAATGTTTCCTCTACAATGCCAGACATATGAGCAATGAGGCTCATGAGAACCAAGCTCAGCTGAACATGCCCTAGCAATGGCAGAAGAGAGTAATGAGAAGTTCATCACCTGCTTGGTTGGTTAATGTGCCCTGTGGTGCAGGGGGGGTGGACAATATGTTTTCTTTAATTATACCAAAGCACAGGAATTATTCAGAGTTGGTTTCACATTTGAACGTGCTGATATGATAAATAAACAGGATCTTTGAGAAAAGCCAGAGACTCAGAGTCTTGAATTAATTGGGAATATTACCCAGAACCATGAAAGGTTTCTTTTATCATTTCTGATATAATATAATGGGAGCTTTGAGCACATTTTGATTACATTTCAAATTACATCATGTGCAGGACCACAAAATGACTGCCATCAGAACATCATTGGTATTAAACATGTAATGCAGCTCCCTATTTTTTTGTGTGTGTCCTTGTACCAGTGTGCATGTGTGCATAGGCATGTGAAGGAACAGGGAGTAGATAGCATGTTCAAAGTGTCAAAAATTGTTATTCTGTATCTTCTGCTGAAGCAGTTTCTACTTAATGAGTTCAGGACATGACGTGTTGGCCTGGTTTAAATAAAGTTGGAATGCAATGACCCTTTGCTAGTATTCTCCTGGTATAAAAGTTCAGAGGTGTGGGTTTTGAATCCCTAAAAAATAGTAAACTTTGATCTGGTCAGCCTGAAATGTGAGCAAAAGGGACATTTGATGGAGTCAATGACAGCTCTATGTAATGTTTTGCATAGTAAGTCACAAAAGGCAGGGTTGATGCCTACAGAGAAAGAACCTGCTGGATAAGTTTTATCAGGCATGTATACTGAATACAAACTTCTCAACCTTCTATGCTGATTGTGACTCAACTCTAAGCCTAGGCAGAGACAGCAACTGGTTCCTCATAATGTGAAGCCTTACTCAGAAGGAAGGAAGAGGGGGGGCTACTCAAGCAAGAAGTTGCTCAGGCTTGTAGGTAAGGTTGGAAAGCTTATCAAACAGTTGTTACATCCATTTACTTCTTTGATTAGAAATTATATTTTCAGAGTTACTTTGATTTCTTGGTTTGGACTACTAAAGGTCCAATGAATCTGTTTTTATTGCTAATCAAAAATAATGCTCATGAATCAGGGGAGAATTAACTCCATCAGGTTCTTTGGACAGTCCAGAGTTTGTACTAGTCTCAGTATTAAATGTACTGACACAACATGGCTGACTGGGGATATAGTTTAATCTAACCTGTTGTGGTTGGTTCTCTTGCTCTAGGGATAACTTGGGTTTCTTATTTGTATGACACACGTCATAAATATTCCAGATAAAAGCACTGTCTGAATCCAGATAGTCAAGTGAAATTACTTGTCTTCACTCAAGCTATATACTCCCAACTAATAGTATATAGGTATTTGTATATCCTTGTTTATCCAATCATAAAATTTGTAAGTTTCATTATTCTAAAACAACACAACCTGCTCTTAATCAAACTTTATGAAGTCTATCTAGAGTTAAACAGCTGGCTTCTGTAGGGCCATAATTTCATGTGTCCTGCAGGTTTTTGAAGCAAAAAAAAAGTCATTTTCTGTGCATCTGTAACTTTTCCTATAATCATTAGTTCTCGGATAGTCTTACAATTATTAGGCCAGTTTTCATATCAGGACAAAATAAGCCACGTGTCCTCCCGGCCATTCATGGTTAGCCATTACCTCATTTCCTAAATGACAAGTGTTGCACAAAATCTTTTTAGTGTGAGGAGATACTTTACACAGCTGAAGAGAAAGGAAGGAAGCCACAGCAGGCATCAGGTTAATTCCACATGTGGCAGGTGGCATCATTATTCTTTCTTACAAAGCAATCAAGGTATTAATGATGCTGCTCAGTTTGTCATCTTACACAGAAGAATAATTAATTGCTCTACAAAATAGCAGCAGTTGACATGGTGGCTTTTATAAGTGGAAACATATTATAAGCTAAATGGCTTCGCTCACTACAAGCATAGCACTTACTGTCAGTACAAAAAAACCCTTTTACTGAACCCTGCAGGTCCCAAACGTGTTATTATAACTGTGTTACCTTTATCATTAAACGCATTTCCAATCCTTCACTTCCATCTCTTCCTGAACCTGTGTGAGAACACCAACATGCTTCCATTCAGCTGTTCACTGTGCTTAATGAGATAGTGATGGTGCTACTAAAAAGCTGTCATTTACACAGGGATTCAAAAAGTCAGGGAATAATTGGGTTCCATTTTAATCAGGGAGCTTTGTTCAGGAGATGGAAATGGGTGTCCACAATGAGTGCTCCATTCTGATCCCACACACTCCACTTATTTTACTATTACTTCACAGGCAAAAAAACCTCCCAACAACCCGCATCTATAAAACTGTCCTGTTTAACATGAAAGGTTACTATTAGTGCACAACAATTCCTTTATGTTCAGATGAAAAGAAATGTAGATTATGTTAACCCGAGGTCCATTCCAGCCCTATGATTCTATCTTCTGAGATGTAGTCTCTCGTTTGACTTTGAAATGTAGATGGAAGAATCGTACATAGATTTTGCACAGGGTGGGAAACCTGATTTTTATCATAACAGTTGTACCACAGTTCTATACAAAGAAAAAGAAGATATTTGGTGGGCATGGCTTACCATCTAGGGGTTGGTTCATTTCACAGATATAGTTTCTATAGTGTTACCGCCTGATTTCAGTACCTTTAGTAACAAGAAAGTTTGAGTTTGGTAGAGCTTATTTCTAAGAGACCATAGTATTATTATTCTCATATTTATTTGTTTGTTTGTTTGTTTGATTGATTGATTGATTAGATTTATATACCGCCCTTCTCCCTAGGGACTCAGGGTGGTGTACAGGGCATTAAAACAAAGATATATACAATTAAAACAAAATTAAATTAAACATACAACATATAGTTAAAATACCGCCCCCCTCAGTCCAGGCCCGCCAAGGTAAATAACCAAGTTTTTAACTCCCTGCGGAAGAAGGAGAGGTCGGGGGCTGTCCAGAGATCTACTGGAAGTTGATTCCATAAGGTGGACATCCCAACAGAGAACGCCCTCCCCCTAGGAGCCGCCCGCCGGCATTCCGTAACTGGCAGCACCCGAAGGAGACCGGTATTACTGGTAACTATTTCAGTCGAACATTTTAATAGAGAAACTATGCCACCATAATGTTCTATTTCATTTCCCAGGGATAAAATGAATGCTCAGTGATAGCACAGATTAAAGTATAATATTAAGGATGAAAACCGTATTCACAGCCTCAGAATGCTGAATGAGAAATTCTGAGTCTTCATGTTACAGAAGGCTGACATGTCCTGGAATGAAGTGATAAAGGAAGACTGTGAAGGATTTGACCTTAGATATGTTTTATTCTGATTGTTTCCAGGGAGTTTTTGAACTTTCTGCTGCGCTTGTCTCTAAAGTAATATAGATCTATGTATAACTTTTTTAAAAAATGCAGTAAGACTGCCAATTCTTAAAAAGTGATTTATTTTGTATGGTAGTAATGTTGATCATTTAAGTTTAATTCAGAGAATTATTCTCAACGTTATTGAAGAAGACAATTTGCAATAATGTATGAATGCAGACAATTTATACATGCAGACCATACCAGTATAAATATATATAACTATAAATTACCATAAACTCATATAAATCCACTTATTGTATTAATTGGTGGCAAAAAAATATAGATGAATGGGTTGATCTGTTAAAACCTAGGTAGGATAAGCTTTGAGAGCCCTTACAAAGATTACCACGAAGTCCAGGATTATAAATTGGACTGGAATGATGTACAAATATCCTAGAAGGAGAAGAAGGTCTTTGAAAGCACATTTGCCTTGCTGCTATAGCCTTTATCAGCTATATTTTGACAAGTTGAACATATTTGTTGACATTGAGGGCTTAGTGGTTTTGTATGGTTCAGTAACATTATAATATTGCCTATTCCACTTGTATTATGCTATCAAAATAAGGCATATTATACAACAATACAGCAGACTTGATTTATAGACACTATTCATACACAAAAGGGCATCTCTAATTTGCAAAATGGAACATCAAAGAGTTTATTTAAAGAGACACCTCATCCAAAATCTATGCCCAAGATGAGAAAGCTCTGTACTTCTATACAACCATGGATGGGTTCCATTAGTTCAACCCAAGTATATTAACATACTGGTCATTTAAAGCTCTATAATTCCCATATGTACATGTAGTCCTTGACTTACAACAGTTCATTTAGTGACCATTCAAAGTTACAACGGCACTGAAAAAAGTGTCTTATGACCACTTTTCACACTTATGACCCCATGGTTAGGGACAGAACAGAATGAACATGGAATAACAGTGAAAACACAGCCTGGTCTCAAAAGATACAGGCTTGATTTTATGAAATGGCTTCCTACATGGGGGCTCCTTTTAAAAGGAACTACATGTTACACTTCTAGAGTGGGAGCACTGGGGATAAATATATTGTGGTGGGGAATGTTGAAGTAGATGATTATATTCATAATCAAGCCTGTGTTGAACCTGTTGAACAATCAATATCAGTCTGCCGTAGAGTGTCCTGGGAGGTTGAAATGGTCTGACAGTGCTTTATATAGACAAGCACTCAACTTGAAGAAGCTTGTCACCACCAACAAAAAACAATAGGACAGCATCACAACAATGGGAACCAGACCCTGCAAATAAACCCAGTTGTATTATTTCACCCTATTCTACACCAAAAGCACCATCACAGGACCCAACAAGCACATCAAAAAGATCAGTGATGCTTTCACAAGCATATATATCATCATCTGCCATCAGCAGCTCTCTGGACTGTATGTAGGACAAATAGGTAAAACTTTATGGAAAAGAATTAATGGACACAATATCAGGACTCAGGACAAGAGCAAGCAATATCAGAGCATTTCAATCTCCCAGGATAATTAATCACAGATTTCAAAGTAATCATTTTTGAAAAAAGGAAAGTACCAGCACAAAGGAGAAAAAGACTGCTGAAATCACATACATCAAAAGATTCCTGGCTATCTCAGAAGATCTCAACAAACACATTGGCTCCTGCATAGCCAGCCTATCTGCTCCTCCCTCCTATTTCATCTTAATTTAAATCCTGCATTAGTTGTGCCACTCTATGCATCTGATGCAGTGATGTATGCCTTTTAATAAAGCTTGTTAGAAGAACTGCCACCAGACTCCTGATTTTTTGACCTACAATCATTCCATTCAAGTATTTAACAGGCTTGGCTAGGTTTACCTTCTAAATCCACATGAGGTTTGCTACGACATGAAGGTTTAATAAAACTGTAGTTTGGCTCAATTACTTCTATCATCTAGTTCTACTCCTTTTGCTCCATCAAATAGAGAATATTTTGCTCACAATATTCCCTAGCCCTAACAACCTATTTTGTTGTATCTCTCTTGTCGCTATTTCAATCTGCAGTTTTTAACCCAAATCTGTTCTTAGTCTCTCTCCATTTTTGCTTCTCCCTTTGTCTTTATTAGACAGCTGATGGTTTCAATAGTTCACACAGATGGTCCTTATTTACAAATCACATAGCGGATAGTAATTAATATCATGAGCATCAGCACCAGATACCATGAGCACCAGATGAGGCAGATTCCTACGATGTAATCAGTTGTTTAAAAACAGAAATGATGTTCTGCTTTTTGTGTTTCTAGGTTCTGAAGTAATTGTATCTATAGCAGAGGAACTGAATTACGAATGCTTATAACCATAGCAATAAATATTTGTGCATCTGTGTATACGGCATATACAAAGGCACACAACTTAAATAATCTTTTTTCCATTTCCCTTTTTTGTTAAGGATGGAGACCCACTATCCCATCTTCCTTCTTCTTTTGTACAGTGTACTTCCCCAAATATTTGAATAAAGTTATTGTATATGATACAACATCTTAGGGCAAATCCCTCACATCCTTCTTCCCCAGATATAAGGATGCCGTGCTAAGAGTTTCCAGAGGACCTGGCCATATGCCACCAGCTGTATCTCTTTGTCCATCCACTGCTGAGGCAGCCTGAAATAACTGTAGATGCTCCATCTAGAAATGGTGTTTTCCCTCTTATTTTACCTCCAGAGGCTGCAGGCAAGTAATATAGGGCATGTTGATCCCCAAGTTGTTGCTGGGGAGGCTTGGAGAGAGATATTTCATTTTCAGATATTTTTGTGCAAGTTTAGACATCAATAATCAACTTGGGATAAGTACTTTCATTTTTTGGTTTCATTAATTGTTCCCAATCTTGATCAGACATTTCCCTCTCTTTCCTAATGAAGCTTGGCTAAACAATGTGTTTTGCATTTTTTTCCCTCTAGACATGTGTTTGCTTCCCAAGACATTCTAAGTAAAAGCTACATTAACATAATATGAAGGAATCTCACAGCTTAATAATATGATTGATATGATAATACGCAATATAGTGACTGGTCTACCACTAGAGGGAAGAAGAAGAGATTGGAAAACCCTTTGCCTGAAATGGGATAGGGTCCCTTGCATGAGCAGGGGTTGAACCACAAGACCACCAAATTCCCTTCTAATTCTGTTATTCTGATAACGTACCTGCATTCCTCACATCATGCACACCTCCCTGGGTCTAATAACTAGTCCTAATTGTTTTCATTATTCTGGGTCTAAGAAAAAAGGCTTACATAATTAATCGGTGTAGTATAATCCATTTTCAGCTAAAGAGATGACAGATGTTTGCCTGATCATTCTGAGAGGTAAACGTTTTATTGTCTTATTTTACACCATGTTCGATCTTAGCCAAAGCCAAAGTTACCTAACTATATTTGCCCAAATGTTGCATTGCTTCAGCTCTCTTTTTCTCAGAAAATCCTCCCAAATGTTTCGGTAAATCTTATGCCACATTTATTCCCGAAGCCCCTAAACCCTTCAGGCTATTTTTAAGTTTAACAGTCAATGTTATCCTGGAAAAAAGCCAACAGTCCAACATCCTATCTTCAACAGCCACTAGAGCTGTCATTTAGTCACCCTAGTGCCTTTAGCTGTAAGCCAGCTCCTCCATTGTTCTGTTTCTTTTCCCAGAATCTTCTCTGGTGGCTTTTAACTCCATCTATAATGGCATCTGATATTGATACTACCATCTGCAGCAGCTCCTATGAGAATTTCGTATAAGAATCTAACAAAACATTTTCTTAGTCTACACTGTAAACAAAGTACAGTAGAACCTCAGTTCATGACCACAATTTGTTCCATAACTTTGGTTGTGAACCGAGTTGGTTGTCAACCAAAACAAATTTTCCCATTGGGTTGTACGGAAATATGATTGCTCCGTTCCAGACCCCTATGAACTCTATGTTTTTTAAAAAATTTTGAAGCACACAAATACAGTACTGCAGCTAAATATGCTGCAGAACGCACAGTGTAACAGTAAAATCCTTTAATACAAACACTGAGAAAACCATGAACAATAGAGAAAACTGTTCAGTCAGTCGATTCTGAGTGAGAGAGAGGTTGCTATTTTGTGGGAGAGTCCACCTCCGCGATGGAAGGATGCTCTCCTTCAGGTGTTTTCTCTATTGTGATTTCTTTGTCCTCAGGAAGTTTGGTTGT
>JANHFR010009223.1:135770-147502 GCA_032468015.1 Mimophis mahfalensis | reverse complement strand
CCCCCCCACCAATCATGAGTCCCTTTTTCCAATATTTGAGGGGTTGCCACAGAAAGGAAGGAGTCAAGTTATTCACCAAAACACCTGAAGGCAGAAGAAAAACAGCTGTTGCTGAGCACAATGAGTTGTGCTCTTAGACTGTAGGCCGCCCTGAGTCTTCGGAGAAGGACGGGATCTAAATGGGATTAAAAAAAAAAATGTAACAGATGGAAACTAAACAAGAAGAGTAACGACCTTGCAGAAAATTCCTGATAGCGAGAACAATTAATCAGTGGAACAACTTGGCTCCAGAAGTTGTGAATTCTCCAACACCGGAAGTATTTAAGAAGAGATTGGACAACCATTTGTCTGAAACAGTATAGTGTTTCTTCCTTGAGCAGGGGGTTGGACTGAAGGTATTTTACAGGTCCCTTCCAACTCTGTTATCCTATCCTATCCTATCCTATCCTATCCTATCCTATCCTATCCTATCCTATGCCATTCCATTCCATTCAGAACAAGATCAAGAGTTAAAAAAAAAGGTTGGCCATATCGTGTCCTGGAATATACAGCAGCCACTACTATACTAGGTAAACTGAAATCAAACAAACCATATTAGGGTTAAAGATGACACACAAACCAAACAGGACAATGAAACAGGGGAACAGCTGGCCTTCAGAAATCATTGCTGAGTTCCTTGGACTTTTGTGAATAAAAATCTCCTGTCTGCATTCTCCCTTGATAGTTTTTGAATGAGACTCTACTGCCCTCTGCTGATCAGAAGGTATTTTACAGGAAGTTCCGTCTTGGGACTTCGCACAACACTTTGCAACTTTACAGTGGTACCTGGGTACCCAATTGTGTTGAAACTCCTTGAATTCGGTACTCGGTGCATTTTGACGTGTCAGTTTTCTACTCACCGTTTGTTTGGTACTCACAGTGCAAGCCAGAACTTGTTGGTGCGGTCTGCCTTGTGGCTCAATACCTTATTCCTTAAGGGGGAAAAAAATCTGTTTTGGACTCATCTTTTTGGGTATTCATGGAGCCTCCTGGAACCAATTCACAATGTATAACACTGTGTATGTATATATATATGTGGGTGTGTATGTGTGTATCTGTCTATCCACCCACACCCACACTGTATTTATTTTATTTTTTTATTTATTCAATTTATAGGCTGCCCTTCTCACAAAGACTCAATTTATGTATACATTAAAAAAAGCTATTTTTTCTGCTTGAGAATATAAGGATAATGTAGAGATATACAGGATTGCTCCACAAGCTATCAAGATTTCTACTCAAGATTGTTTTATGAATGACACAACAAGCGATTAAATATGATTTAACAGGCTGTGGCAGCAGCCAAAAAAGCCAATGCAATCCTAAACTGCATTGAGAGAGGGATACAACCAAGGGAGGTAGTAATACCACTCTTAAAGCCTTAGTAAGACCACACCTGGAGTACTGCAGGAGGACGAGGGGACTGGAGGCTAAAACATACGATGGACGGTTGCAGGAACCGGGCCTGGCTAGTCTAGGGAAGAGAAGGACCAGGGGAGACAGGAGAGAATCTTCTGATATTTGAGGGGCTGCCCCAGAGAGGAGGAAGGGTCAAGCTGTTTTCCAAAGCACCCCAAGGCCAGAGAAGGAACCAATGAATGGAAAACTGAACAAGGAGAGATTCAACTTGAAAATAAGGAGAAATTTTCTGACAGTGAGAACAATCAACAAATGGAACAGAAGTTGCCTTCGGAAGTTGTGGGTGCTTCATCCCTGGAAGCTTTCAAGAAGTGGCTGGACTGCCATCTGCCAGATTGGTGTAGGGTCTCCGGGTTGGGGGTTGGACTAGATGACCCACAGGGTCCCTTCCAACTCTGTTATTCTGAACTTCCATCTATTTTTGTCAGTCTGTATTGTTTGTTTCCTATTCTGGCACCTTTGGTTGAAGAGCTTCCCAAACCCACAAAGCTCTGTCCTGAGCAAAAGTATTCCATTAAGGCGAAAGGAAAGAAGGCAGATTGTTTTCATTCAACATTTATTTTTGTTTCCTTACTGTCTCAAGGTGGTTCCCTATTGATACAAAGGTTAGAGTCACAGACACAAGACCAATGGAAAAGAGGAAATTAAAGAAAGCACTCGTCTAAATACAAAGAAGAAGAAAAAACTCCACACGGTAAACAGAGGTGTGTAGTGTTTTGCAAAAAACACTTTACAAACTCAAGACCAAAAAAACTCTTTAGATCGCTGAAACGCCTACCGCTATATTTTTTAAAATTTTGTATATAAAACCGGATCGTTTCAAAAATGTCCCCCTGTTGGGTTTGGATTTTTTTTTCTTTTCTTTTTTTTTTTCTTCTTTTTTTGCAATTCTGGAAACAAAAATTTTTTACAAAAAAAAAATAATAATAATTATCCAGACGTCTTGCAGATTTTTTTCGTTTCCTTGTTTGTTTGTTTTTTTTGCTTGTACATGATGAACAGCAATCAGGCCTCCCAAACTTTGGAGAGCTACTATGATAGATTATCTAAGGTTTCCTCACATGTCCTAGCTACTACAAACAGGGGAGAGAGAGAGAGAGAGAGAGGGAGAGAGAAAAGGTAAACCCGGAGTGTATTCTAATACCCGAGCGGGGTGGGGCTGCCAAGAAAGGGGGTTTAAGAGTCGGAAGGGGAGTGGGATTTAAGCTCGTTCACCACGGATGCGGCGGGCCAGCTGTATGTCTTTTGGCATGATAGTCACCCGCTTGGCATGGATGGCACACAGGTTGGTATCCTCAAACAGCCCCACAAGGTAGGCCTCGCTGGCTTCCTAAAGGATACAGAAAGAATGGATTATTTAGAGAGGAACGGTCATGTTTTATACTTAACTAGCTGGCGACTCGGCTGTTCTATTTTGGCAATTGCTGCTCTCTCCATACTGCCGAAGCCTGAAAAGAAGGAAAGATCTTTGGAAGAGGATATTCCAGGGTTTTTTATTTCCCTCCAAGCCTTATCCATTTATTCAAATGAGAGCTTTCCTGTCTCTGGATTTCCCCACGGTCTTAGTGCGGCAGAGAAAGGAAAAAACTGGAGAAATCCTCTCATTACGGAAGAAAGCACACTAAATGGCAGCAGCTAATGTGCCAGAAGATTAGCACTTGCAGTATCGGAGAGTGCAATCCTACAGCAGATAAAGGCCTAATGTTTCTGTAAATTTGGCTGTCAGCGGAATAGTTGTCTCACTGGACCTTAGAACAGGGAGAGAGAGGGAGATTTTGAGGACACACACTGACCTGCAAAGCCCCGATGGCAGCACTCTGGAACCGCAGGTCTGTTTTGAAATCCTGAGCAATTTCACGGACCAGGCGCTGGAAGGGCAGCTTCCGGATCAGCAACTCTGTGGATTTTTGATACCGCCGGATTTCTCTCAGGGCCACGGTGCCGGGCCTGGATGGGACAACGTGGAAATAAGATTAACGTCCCGCAAGCAACTCCCAGGATCCCTTAGGAATCAAAAATGTTCTTTCCGCAGAAAAAGTCTGCAGAGATTCTCAGTCATCCAGCTCATGTTGTCCCAAAGGTGCTTTTTTCAGGAGGCAACTGGACTTCCTTGTTTTTTTTTTCTTTTGAAGACGTTTTGCTTCTCATCCAAGAAGCTTCTTCAGCTCTGACCAGCTGTCTGCAAGGAGTATCAATCCTTCCATTCTCCATCATCCAGTCAGAGCTGAAAAAGCTGCTTGGATGAGAAGGGAAATGCCTTCAAAAGAAAAAACAAGAAAGTCCAGTTGCCTCCTGAAAAAGCCCCTTTGGGATTTCCCCAGGAAAGTTATTAATAGTGGCAATCAAACAAAACGGCTGTGCAAACTCCCCCAATGGACAAACAATTTGGGAGGTGAGAACGGGGCCTGGTTGGGTTGCAACCCACTCCCCAATTCCACCAAAGCCTTAATTCCAAATACCTGTAACGGTGAGGTTTTTTCACTCCACCGGTCGATGGTGCACTTTTTCGAGCAGCTTTCGTGGCCAGCTGCTTCCTTGGTGCTTTTCCACCAGTGGATTTACGGGCCGTCTGCTTGGTACGGGCCATTCTGGAAGTTTCTCAGGATGCAAAACGTCTGCGAACAAAAAGAGAGGATCCTTCATTAGCGGTCTTCTAACATGTTCTTGTCTTAAAATAATACACTAAGAAGCCCGTAAACAATTTTCGAATATTTATCTTGATGTACAAAGTTGACTCGCTTTTTTGGAAAAAAGTCTGCTTACAAAGAATATATTTATAAATAGAAACAATTAAGAGAAAGAAAAAAACCCTTCAAATTTTTCAAAAAATAACTTTCCTACTTTGGCTACCAAAATCTGTGGACAATTTGAGTCTCTTGAAACAGCCTCTTTCTTCCAACATACTTATATTATTTCAGGAGTTTCTTCTGTAAACTAATGTAAAAGACCCCATATTTTTTTCCCTCTGTTTACAAATCACTCAGCTTCAGAAAACAGCGATACAGTATTCGGAGTCCCGGACACTGCAAGAGGGCTTTCCTCTCCTCCTATTCTAAAAAGACTAATAAGGCTAAGTAGTTCTTGATTTATGATTGTAAATCATAAATGACAGTAATTGAGCCCAGAATTACAGTTATAAGTTGTCAGGGTTGTAAGTCAAGGCATTGTGTGACCAGAATCAGCAGTTTTCGCAGCAGTTGTTAAATAGATCAATTTTATCCAATGGGTGTTTCTTTCTTTCTTTCTTTTTTCTTTTGCTGGAAATCAGAAATACCAGAAACCAGCAAAAAATGTTGAAAATTATAGTTATGTGACCGCAGGATGCTGCAAAGACAAACTGATTGCCAAGCGTCCGGAATGTGATCCTGTGATTCCAGGGGAGAACACTATAAATTCAAAATTGGGATGCTAAGTAGCTTTTGCAGGTCCATCATAATGGTCACTAAGCAACTGGTCGTAAGTCGAGGACTACTGGCATTTAAGACCATAAGGCATGCCTACAGTCCTTGGATCCGAGTAGGTTCCAAAAGACCTCATGGACCACAGTTTAAAAAGTGTTTTAGTTTGTCTTATTTTTGCATTGTGTGTGTGTGTGTGTGTGTGTTTCACCAGTGTTAAGCCACTTGTTCTGATTGAAGTGGCACAGAAGCTGCAGCAAATACAGGTAGTCCTTGACTTACAGCAGTTCGTTTAGTAACCATTCAAAGTTACCATGGGACTGAAAAAAGTGACCTGTGGCTGTTTTTCACAGTTACGACCTTTGCAGCATTCCCCATGATCGTGCTCGGCAACTGATTCATATTTATGACAGTCGCAGTGTCCCGGGGTCACGTGATTCCCCATTTGAGACCTTCTGACCAGCAAAGTCAACGGGGAAGCCAGATTCACTTAACAACCGGGTTACTGACTTATCAACTGCAGTGATTCACTTAACAACAGTGGCAAGAAAGGCCGTAAAATGGAGCAAAAACCCACTTAGCATTGAATGTCTCACTTAACAACAAAAATGGGGTGCCCCATGTGGTTGTAAGTCAAGGACTACCTGTAGAAATAAGGATCAAAGTACTGGCAGGCAATACATTTGCAGCAGAAGCCAAATCCTAAATATTTGCAAAACCTATACATAAAAATCCAGCTTTGGATACGAGTTTTCTTGTCATGCAGCAACTTTTAAGAAAGAGGCCGCAAAAATGTGTTTCCCCCCACCTCAATTCATTAAAAGTGCACAAGAGTTCCTTGTAATAAATGAAAGAGAGATTAAGATCAAAACAAAAACGAGGAAGAGAAAAAGGAAAAAAAAAAACTCGGCAGCCTCATAATTAACGTCTAGAAATAATTTAAAAAAAACTATCCTGAGCCTGTCAGGGGACACCGTACTTCAACTCCCAGAATCCCTACTTAGAAGCTCCTTCCCGAATAAACAGTTTGGAATTCTGGGAGTTGAAATGAAACCTGTACTGAGCCACGGAGGTGGTGACTGAGCCGTCTGGGTTGCGCGAGACTAGAGAAGACTCCACGCCCCAGAAGCCTTTGCACGAAGCCGTTTCCTCCAATTGGCTGTTAGGAACACCAACCATACCCCCGCCCCCCCCCGACCGCACGTACGCCGCGGAGCTTTTCTTTCCCAGAGGCCAACGCGCCGCCACCCAATCGCCTTCTAGCCCGGGCTCGCTAAAGAGCAAGAGGAGGGGGGATGGCGGGATGGCTTCAAAGGCTCCAGGCAGACTGACACCGAGCGAGCGCCAATCAGCCTCCACCTTTCCAACCTATCACGAATGCGACCGTAATCGTCGCCCTTTCGACCAATCGCACACGGAAGGCGGGTTTTAAGCTCGACGGGTGTGGGTGGGGGGGGCAAGAAGATGAAACGCATCGCCTCAAACGACTTCAAGTTTTTAATGTGCCCAATTTTTTTTCCTCGTTGCCCCCTCACTTCCACCCGCCGTCAAAAAGGGGCTAACGGAAAAGGCGGCCGTGGGGCTTACCTCAGCTCGTCCGCCTCGCGCTTCTGCGACCGTGGGCGCCGTGGGTCGTGTCGCGGCCGCGCTCGCGCTGCCTCCTCGCCGACTTCCCGCCTTTCCCGCCTGCCCCCCACAGAAAATGGCGGGTTCCAGGGCCAGGCTTTTTAACCATCATGCACCGCGGCTGGAGAAGGAGGCGGGAGCGAAGGAGGGAGGGGGAGGGTCAGCTGAGGTGAACATGGGGCGCGGGCCGCCATCTTGGCCCCGCGGCCTTCTCGCCGCCTCGCTCGGCTTTTTTTTTACAAGCCCCGGGAAGGTTTGGCGGCGTCGCAAGCCGTGGTTCTTGGCTCCAGGGCGGCTGGGATGAGGCAGCCGGGGATAAATGGAGGATTTATATATCTGGCTTCGCAGGATGTCCAATGAGCCCGGAGGGAAGCGGGCGCTGAAGGATCCCGCTCGGAAACGTTGTGGATCCGTTGCCTTCCTGAGGGGAATTTCTTGAGATCTCTGTCATCGATCTGTATATCTTTTCCCTGGCTCCCTTCTGCCTTTAAATCTTTATGTCAAGACGTGCACACACACACGCGCGTGTATGTGTGTGTGTCCTTAGATATCTAGGTGCGCTAGAAAGGGCTATGTAAGTGGAGTGTGTCCTCGACTTTAAAAAGTTTCGTTTAGTGACCAAAGAAAGAAAAGGACCATTTTCCGTACTTATGACTGTTGCAGCATCCCCATGGTTGTAGGATCAAAACTTTAGATGCTTGGCAACGGACTCAAACTTATGATGGTTGTGCTGGGGTTACGTGATCCCCTTTTGCGTCCTTCTGACAAACCAATGGGGAAACCCGGATTCTCTTTAACAACCATGTGACCAACTTCAGTCACGAAAGGTGGTAAAATGGGGCAAAACTCACTTAGGAACGGTCTCACTTAGCAAAGTAAATTTTGGGGTCAGTTGTAATCGTAGGTTGAAGGCGACGTGTACAGGTAGTCCTTTAACTGCAGCCATTATTTGATATTTATTTTTTTAAATAATTCCAGGCAGCACACATACATAGTACTGCTTCCTGTTCATATTTTCCACAAGAACACAACCTTGTGAGGTGGTGGGCTGAGAGTGAGTGATGGGCCTGAAGTCACCTAATGGACTTTGATAGATTTCTAGCTTGTGTTAACCGCTAGACCAAACTGGCTAGCAACTGTTCAGTTACAAAATGATTAATGACCAGTCCTCACCTTCATGTCCATTGCAGCAAAGTCAAGGGGGTGGCGGGGGTGGAAACTGGATTCATCTTTTCTTATCTTTCCTACTATCTCCTGGTGGTAATCTTATGGTTTATCACTTGTATGCATATTGTGATTGTAACTATGATTTATGCTCTATGACCTATCCTTCCCGAGGTGGGTAAAACAAGGACCCACATTGTTGGGGGCAATATGCTGACTCTAAACCGCTTAGAGGTGGCTGTAAAGTTCTGTGAAGTGGTATATAAGTGCTATTGCTATCACTGTTGTACAGTGGAACCTTGGTTAACAAGCAGTTTGGTTCACAACCAAAAAATCAGCTAAATGTTTGACTCAGTTCACAACAAATCCTTGGTTTGCAACCAATCTTCCTGAGGACAGAGAAATCTCAAGAGACAAAACACCGGAAGGAGAGCATCCTTCCATCGCGGAGGCAGACTCTCCCGCAAAACAGCAACCTCTCTCGCGCTCAGAATCGACCAGCTGAACAGTTTTTTCTGTTGTTTGTGATTTTCTCAGGGTTTGTATTCAAGGATTTTACTGTTACGCTGTGCATTCTGTAGCATATTTAACCACAGTCCTGTATTTGTGGGCTTCAAAATCTTAAAAAAACAATAGAGTTCCTGGGGGTCTGGAACGGATCACTCGTATTTCCATGTAGCCCAATGGGAAAATAAGTTTCAGTTCACAACCAACTCGGTTCACAACCAAAGTTATGGAACCAATTGTGGTTGTGAACTGAGGTTCCGCTGTATGTGTGCACACTGAGAGCTTCTGCACCGGAATCAAATTTCTTGTGTCCAATCACACTTAGCCAATAAAAAAATTCAGCTAAGAGAAAAAATGATACATAAATGCAGTCAGTAAGTATTGTATCAATCTCCAATAGATCCAAAGTTACTGTGCCATAAGGGCAGACTGAGTCTTGTGCACAACATTTTCACACAGGTTGCAACATCTTGGAAGTAACATTTTATTAAATGTTCAGTGCATTTGACAACGTTGGAGCAAAGAAGTCAGAAGTGGGTATAAAGCACACAATCCTGGAAGAGGGAAGTTAGGAGCGGTGGGAAAGAAAGAAGAATGCACATTTTCAGGTCGTTTTAGGATTCTAAAATTGTACTTTGAGACAAAGGCTTTTTTGCATCAGGTTCCATCATATATTGGAAGCTTTTGTGTACGATGGAAACAAATATTTGATCAATCTTCCATTTTTCTTATTTTTCAGTAATCCTTTCTCAAAATTACTGGACAATAATTTAAAACCCCCCACAAAGAAAGCAGTATTTGCATGCAGCACAGAATGAAAACAAGGTAGATGCGTTAGGAGTTGCAGACTTAATTCACACCCAATTAGAGCACAAGTTCTTCCATCCGGCCTTGATCAAGGTGGCATCCAGCGCAGAGTTTTCAGGGAACTGCCAGGTGTTAGGCAACATTTCAGCAGCTCCCGTCATTGAGCGATTTGCCAAAATGAACAAAACAGATTTCTTCTTGAGCTACCAAATAAAGGAGAAATTTAGTTTTAAAATCCTGCACCTGGAAGGAAAAGGTACCCATTGTCTTCCCTAAAGCACCATGTCTTTCCACAAAATACTCCAATTCCTGCAGATCTGAACATGTTTCACAGGCTAGCTGGCAAGGTGTGCCCCATTTTTAGATAGGCTAGCTACGGTTAGGTTTTGTGGGGGGCAGAGCCCCATTCATAGTGGCTTAAACATAATTTATCTGAATTGAATCATAAATCCTGGATTATGGGTCGAAATTTCCTAAATACTATCTAGAACAAAAGGTTCTCTAGCATGGATTGCTAATATTTGTAGCTGTTTTTGCAAATAATCACATTTGATTATTTGCAGGAGGCTGGGTAGAAGTTATTTTTTAAATACATAGTAGCCTTTTTAGATTTCAGATCTGTAGTATGTGGACAAAGCCATCTTTAGAAGTTGTCCAAGCCAATGTTAATACAGTGGAACCTCTGGTTGCGAATGCAATCTGTTCTGGGATTGCGTTCACGACCCGAATTGGTCGCAACCCAAAGTGACGCTTACCGCACATGCACAGGCAATTCTGCGCATGCACAGATGGGAAAATGGCGTGGAAAGGAAGCTTTCTGTGCCACTTTTTGTTCAGAAGCAATGTTTTAGATCGTAAACCGATTCAAAACTCGGCAGGATTTTCTGTTCGGAACCCAAATTGGTTGCGAATCAAAGCGCTCGCAATTTGAGGTTGCACTGTAGAAGATCCACCTCCAAATCAGCCTTTAGAGAAGCGTTTTATGTAATAAATCCTTTAAAAAGAGCTTGCAAGTTCCATTTTTGGGAAAAAGCCACATTTTACTGGGACCCTTGGAGAAGTTGGAAGAGCGATGTCATCCGTATAGGAGCCCCAGACCCATCATTCTTTACAGCAGGTATTTTTTTAGGCAGAGGCCTTTCAGAATAAACATCAAAATAAGTCCGATTTTACCTCTGTTGCATTTTGAGCTGCTAGCCCTTGCCTAAGGTCGTCCTCATGCCAAAGCTGTTCTGATGGCCTTAATTATCTTGTTGAGTTTGGCTTCATCATCCACAAAGCCGTCTCCGTTCTTGAGAAAAGAAGGAAAGATTCAGTTCGGCTGCATGGAGGGCACAAGGAAGTGGCTGCAGTACGAAAGCTAGCCGAGATTTTTCATGCCAGGCCGTGCTCAACCCTCAACCCATTGCCTCGGGGCAGATTTACTAGTCTTCCTAGAGAAACAAATCTGCCCTTCCTTGAAACTGGATTTGCTCCTAATGAGAGGAAGTATTGTTCAACCCCAACAGAAATTATTTATTGATAGAAGTGGGGAAAAGAGAAAGAACGCTCAACCATCTTGGAGTATCATTTCAGGACCGCTCCCAAGAAAAACCATGCCACGACTAAAGGTTTCCTGTGTTATTTAAATACTGGTTACAGCCCAGCTCCTTCCACGCCCAAGTGCTCATGGGCACAAAGAAGCCACGGTTCCCTTCCCGTGGTGGACTTTACATGAACTCCCCAAGAATTCAGAGCCAGAAACCAAACCCAGTTGTCTTCCAGGCCGCGCCTTGTCTCATAGCTTAAATAACCCTGAATCCAGACATCCTGCTAAGCCATAAAATGGTTTATTTAGCTTTAGGCTTGATGGGGTGTTGTCGGGCCACCAGAGTTGATTTCATAAACCATGTTTTTAATTGCCCTGTAAACCGCCCTGAGTCCTTTCGGAAAAGGGCGGTATATAAATATAATTATAAATAAATAAATAAATAAATCAGAACTTGCGCAGCTGAGCTCCCAACAACTCTGTTCTTCGTTGACTCCAGTGCAAAGCTGCTTACCTTTTTGGAGTGCACCATCTTCCCAGCCACTGTCACTTCAAACCATCCTGTGACTTGGGGAGTCCCTTCGCCGCTCTAGGTGGAACCAAGATGCCATCATCACCCCTTCACCACCACTACAGGCCGAAACACAAGACACGCACCCCATTTCTCCCTCAGGGATCTCCCAATCTTTGAACCCAGATCCCTGCCCCACGCTCGGTGCATGGGCTGAATCTAACCCGGATGCAACTGTCAAGCTTCCTAATGCAAATCCCCATGGGGGGTGCTGCATCGGTCAAGTGTGGAAAATGGTCGTGTCCCTCCCCCCCACCAGTGCCGTTGTAACTTCCAACGGACACTAAACGAGCCGTTGTAACTCAAGGACTACCTGCAGACGTCTCAGGCGTTTCTCAACCTCAGCAACTTTCACTATGCTACATGGAAGGGGTCTGTAAAAGACCAGATGTTTCTAAAAGCAAGTTTTTCAGCTCCCACCGTGTCTTTACAGAGGCGAGATCTTTAACTAAAGTGCAGTTGACAAATTACTTAAAACAGCCAAGCCGAATGACAACATCCTTCTTCTTGCCCCCAAATCTACTCATTATTCCGGCCATCTCATTTACCCACGGGATGACCGGAAGAAAAGAAAGGTGGAATCAGGAATGGCTGGGACGACTCACAATTTCCAGCTTGCCCGGAAACTCTTTTTCGAGTTCCTTCTTGAGCTGTTGAAACTACAAAGGGGGGG
>JANHFR010009223.1:46710-65088 GCA_032468015.1 Mimophis mahfalensis | reverse complement strand
CTTCACACACACACACACACACACACACACACACACACACACACACACACACCAACACACAAACACGCTTTTTCGTGTGTTGCAGATAAATGTAACTTCATTCCCAGAAATCCAGACACACTTCACACTTCCCCTACTTACTTGCTTTAAGAAATGTATTTAAACACTGTCTTGACAAAAGCTTTACATGTTCTACTTGCAAATTATTTATATGGATTCCAAGCTAGTAAAAAGTTGCCAAATCGATTGTTTCAGGAAAAATGAAGTCCTTGGTTCTTATGAATGGCAACAGCAATCCGTTGCAGACATCTTGGCAGAGAATCCACTAATATAGCAAATTACATTCCACAGTTTTGTTAATCTAAACGCAAAAAAAAAAAGGTCCCAATTTCTGAACCCAAGAATCCTTCACTAGCTCACTTGCTTTTTTCTCTGGAAATGTTTTTCACTTCCCTTGCAAACGCCAATGGGTTCCTGCTTTTGGGACTAATTAAAATATTATTGTGGTATAGATAACAAAGGGGCATCAAGCAACAAATTATACAATGGTGCTTAAAAGTTTGTGAACCTTTTTGAATTTTAAATATTTTTCTATAAGAAATATCAGTAGCTGTGAGAAAAGGCAAAAAAATAGGCCCAGGATAAAATAGGATGATGGAAAATCCAGGATTGCTGGAAACCAAAGAGAGAGAGAGGCAAAGAACTAGAAACTTGACTAATACAATGAAAGACAATAAGTTGGTTAAACAAAGGTGATAGATATGAAGACATACAACAGGATCCAGAGCATGTTTTGAGTGGGTTATTAAGCAGCATTTTAATAAAGCAGTTTCAAGATCATCTCTCAATTTCTCTATCATCTTCTTAGACTATAATAAGCTGCCTAGAATTGCAGTATATCAAAGGCAATATTTCAGTCTATTTTGTGTTAATAGAAACTTGTCAGAAGCTCTGTCATTAATTTAGAATATTACTGAAATTGTTTATCAGAAAAACAAAAGAAAACAAAAAAATCCATAAACTTGTGGATGTCAACAGTAACAGTATTTAATTCTTCTTAATCAGGCTTTCATCAAAGCAAGCTTCTGTCCAATATAATCATGTCTGTATTATTTACACATGCAGAGAGCAAATTTTTGCAGAACCTAATATTTTCAGATTAAAATAAAAATACAGTAGGTGTGTTAATATATCATTTCTATCCTTAGTGCAGTGAAGTGGGACACTTTTATTATGACAAATAAAAGAGTTGGCAGAGTCGGCAGAGATGGGAGGATGCGCAACCTTCAATAATAATTTGGTTGATTCCGCTTACCTGTCTTCCAATATAATGAGGAAAGCACACAGATAGAAACTTCAAATATTTTTAAAAGTTTCTTTCCTCCATAGAGAGAACAAAAACAAACAGGCAAAAAGGTCGTGCCACAAAATTCAAATCATTATACTTAGGATATGTTTAATGAGATGTTAAGGAATGTTTTTCAGAGGCAACTGAATTTGTGTCTGGAATCCATGATTAGGTTGAGATGAAAGTGGAAATAGCTATTAGAGATCCAGATCTAAGATTAGGATGGCAATTCTTTTCTGAGATGAAACACCACTAAATTCAATAAATTTTGTTTTTGAAGAGGTACAAATAAGAATGCACAAATAAAAACTGCCTCTTGTCATTGGTATTCTGATCTGGTTATTACCTCAAATTCTGTGTTTCCCAGAATCAACTACAGAATACTTTAAAATTGCATAAAAAGTTCAGTTTATCTCCACTGCAAATACATTCTGGATGAGATAACTTCTAAGACAGAATCGGTCTACAGTTAACTCTTTCTCTACCATTTTCCCCAATAAAAGGTGTTTTACTTCCCTGGGGGGTTCAGATCCTTATTTGTACAAAACCCAGGAGTTTGAAACCCAGTAAGAAAAAGCTGCCAAGCTGGGGGGCGGGGAGGACAACAACACTTTCAAAGCTGCTGTATTTCCACTAGAAATTGCCCCATCTTCAGAGTGTCTTGGAGCAGAAATTGGCCATCTGGCTGATGTTACATACAACTGTTTTTAAAAAGGCACAGCCATTGCATTATAGAATAACAACCAATTAAGATTATATATGTCTAGCAGAGTTGCTAGATCCAGCTACTTACAAGAGCCGTGGTGGCGTAGTGGTTACAATATCCTGACCAACTCAAGACTGGCTCAGCCTTCCAGCCTTCCATCCTTCAGAGGGGGGTAAAATGAAGACCCAGGTTGCTGGGGACAATATGCTGACTCTGTAAATTGCTTAGCAAGGGCTGTAAAGCACTGAAGTGGTATATAAGTCTATTGCTATTATAGCAGACCTGAGTAGAAATGTATTAAGTAGCAGTCAGAAAGGTGAGGTGCCTCAGTAAAGAATTGTACCAAAGCTAATCTAAGCAGGACTTATTAAGGTACACAGAAGAAAAAAGGCCCATGAGTTGCTGTTAAAAGACACTGGGTAAACTAAATGATGGGGAAAAGGCGAAAGCAGCCAGGGCGTATGATTTTTGAACTACATTTAATAAAAAGATACAACTTTGCCAGCACCGACTGTGTTAAATTGGTCTTCATCTGGCATTCTGAAGAGATGGGAAAATCCTATTTGCAGAGCATCCCAAATCATCCTTGGTTCATCTGGCCAACTTGGTTTAAGGTGTGCCAATAGGATAGTAGGAAAAAAGGTTGTCAGGCTTATGTATCATTTCGGTCTTTTAAGTGAACTGCCAGATCTCCGTGGTTAATGGGAACACTTGTTTTTGTATCAATAAAAAGGTTTCACACTTATATATGATTTGATTGAGCTGAAGTTCAACGTATGAGTAAAAAGCTCAATTTGATTCAAAAGGAAAAAAGTGCAAAATGAGCTTTGAGGACCGACCGCCTTCTCTGTTTTTAAGTCCTCTTTAAAAATCTTTGCTTGCAGGACTGAGTTACAGTGATGGACAGGCTCTGAGAGTTGTAACAAATTTGATGTGGATGTGTGTGTGTGTGTGTGTCTGTGTTATTCCCTGAAGGGATGCTGTTTTTATTGCAGAGTTGCTTGTATTTATTGTTGCTTTAATTTTTGTAAAGCTGCCCATAGTAGTCAGGGATTGGGCAGTCTGCAAATTCAATAAATAGCATAAAAAATAAGTTATTACCCCTGCAGTTAAGTTTTGGTATACCTCCTTGGAAATATAAAATCCTTATATTGTTTTTGTGACTATACTGCACATTCTGCTGAAAATTAAACTAAAAGTAAAAGGGGCCCCAAACCTTTTGTTTTAAATTTTATAAGATGTGATAGTTTGAGACCAATCACCAGGAGACACTGACTTCTAGTCATTCCTTCATCTTGGGCATGAAAGTCAGCTGGCCGACCTTGGGCCAGTCATTCTCAGCCCAACCCACCTCACAGGGCTGTTGTTTCAGGGAAAATAGAAGGAGGAAGGTGTGTTGGATACGTTCACCGCTGTGAATTATTTGTAAAAATAATGAAAGCAGGATACAAATAAATAAAAAACAACAATGTTGTAGCAACTCATTATGGAGATTTGTAGAGGCTGTGAGGAGAGGTGGCTTTTTGGGCCGGGAACCAACTTGGTCATGAACAGGAGTGTTCGTGAACCGAGATTCCGCTGTAGTTGCAATCTTCTCTGCCGGCGTCCTCAGAAAGTCAGAAGGTTACAAGCCAGGAAGACTCCTTCTAGTCTCTAGGGACTGGCTGAAATAACTGCTGGCTGAGGAGCGTCGATATTCTTCTGTGGGATGCAGAAACAAAGCTTAGATCATGAAGATCTAAACCAACCTGGGCAAAGACATCAGCTTAGCTCGATGCACGGAATGGGACTTCCTATACCCAGTAGGGTGCAGGAAGCTTGGAGCTTCATGATTTAAGCTTCATTTCTGTACCCCACTGGAAGTTGAACTCCTGCTGGGTGTAGACTGTGTCCACCATTCCAACACACACAGGAGGACTTGAAAGCATGGTGCCCTCTTACAGAATGATGCAAGGCCGCCTCCGTATAAAGGCACCTTGCGTTGGCTGGACATAAAATGCTCTGCAACCAGTTGACTGCCCTGAAGCAACACTGCTTGCAAAAAGTGAGCCCTCTCCCCACCCTGAGGCATCCCATACTCCTCTTAACAACCCACACAATCGCTTAACAACTGCAACTTCGAGAACTGGGACTACGGCCATTGAACAAAGTGGCTACATGGGCATCTTAATGACTGCTTCACTCAATAACCAAGATTCTGGTCCCAGTTGTGGCGGTAAGTCGAGGATTGCCGGTAGGGCTGAATTTATACAAATTCAATCTCCTCCCAAATTATAGACAAAGCACACAACAAACGGGGTCCTTCAAGTATTTCTGAACTATCATTTTTATAAGTCTAGAGATAACATGACCTTTGGGAATATACGAAGAACCTAAAGAACAGCCTAGCAATGCTGCCTATGGCTAGTACACACCATACCTAGTCTACTAAAGTCACAGTGTGGTACTACTGATGCCTAAAACGAGAATGGATTATATATCCACAACTAAAGAACCACTGAGTGCATCACAGACAATTGCTACTAATGAGGCATGACTTTTGTGGTCTGATACCTGTCATGCTACAGCATGTAAATATTGTGCTGCTGCTGCTCTAGCCACAATATTTACATGTTGTGGCATGACAATACCCAATTCCGTATAATACTGAATTCCGAAGGGGGAAAAAAGGAGACTAGGATTTTTAAACTATGTTTTATTGAATATATTACAATAGCCCATTCTGCACTCAATACAAATAGGTGATTTACACATTACACTATGGCCAAAATGCGTGCTATGACTTAGTCCTAGGTGTGAACCGTATTATGGGAGTATACGATCTTAATGGAAAGCAATAAAATGTGGTAGTGTAATGTATTTACAGAATTTTACCATTTAAAATAAAACACCTACCAAACAACTTTTCTGCCCAGCATAGGAACTAGTAGCTAACTTTCTCCCCGCTGATTTTTGTTTTAAAACAATATACTATGGCAAGCAGTCGGTCAAAGTACAAAGGTCTTTGAGGAAATAAATGCAAGGTAGGTATACTGCAAATTGGAATAGGGACAGACGACAACTGTATGCATCCCCAAAACAAAAATGCTTAATGTATCTGCACCCTCCTGATTCTGAAAGAAGTACAGTATCAAGAAAGTGCTGCTACAGTAGTGTTGAGGTCCAATTACAAAAAGAAAAAAGGAAGAACAAAATACAGCTCTATTTAAAAAGTAACTATTTCAATGTAGATAGCTAAAAGATGGGGTAAGTGACATAAAATGTTGCTTAAAGAATAAAGGAACAATAAATGGGGGTAGAAACAGAAATCTGATGACCTATCCAGTGAATATACTATAGAAACAAAGTATCTACCAGGTCCCCTTGTTTTTAACTACCAAATTTTCTTTTGAGAAACTAACAATTGTTACGAATCTTGGGGGACTGAATCCTACTTTGCAGTATATGGATTACAAAGCGATCCCAGTAGGATTCATTGCATTACAGTTAAGAAGATCCCCAAGAGAGAGCAAGAAGTCCCAAATATAACAAGTTTATTAAGTCTCCCAATTAACTGCATTAAACATATGCATTTATCTTTCCCAATTACCCTAATACCTGAGAATAACATTTTCCAGCCATTTCTCTCTGAATACACATATAAAACACCGCAAGATTCAAAATTTGTCAATAGGAATAGCAGAGGAAGGGAATATTTCAAAAGCAGATTTCTTTTGAAGCCACTTCTGCATTTCAGCCTGCAGTGTAATAAGAGTCCTGGAGGTCAGACAGTGTGAGCCACAACTCAATTAACTTCTTTATTGTTTACCTGAACGCCATATTGCTGGTTCAGAGTACAGAAATTGACCAAAGACTTCAACTCAAAACAACCAAAGAATGTTTATTTGCTAGCATTATTCTTCCTAACAGCCACTTTAATCTTGTCTTTATTTGAACAAGGATTATGGTACACGTACTGCAGTTTAAACAAATTTGAATTAAATTTCAAGTCCTTCTGAGCCAACTACCCAGCCAACTAGACTGCAGATTTCCCCTAAAGTCAAAAAACACACACCCTTCAGACACAGAAGCATTAAAAACATACATTTGTCTTATAAATTGTTATATAAATTCAGAAAATTGGAATAAGAACACCAGGATTAATCATACATCATTTACAATAAATTTATTGAATTAAATACTATGAATGAGTATTGAATCTGGGCACCTACAGCGTTGAAATAGATATCTGCTAAATCTACAGCAGATATGTACAGATATCTGCTAAATCAACTGGCAAGAATATCTCAAGTGAGTTCAAATTAAAGACAGAATACTGGATTGGCTATGATTTCTCCCGATATCAGCTAGATATTTTAAATATTTTTCCCAAACACATGCCCTTCATTAGCATTGCCAGAATGACTACTAATTTGTCTTAGTCTCTGAATTGACAGGTGGTAGTGATTCTTGATCCTAGACCTGGTCCAGGAACAACTGTGTGATGATTTTCCTCCATTCATACAGAGTTTTAGTAGGTGAAATTTTCAGTTTAAATAACAACTGCATATAAAAGCCTCTTGAAATATAAAGTAGGCTATCCTTGGTAAACAAACCAACAAACAAAAAAACTTCCTTTCCAGCTTCTAACACCCCTCTCAATGGAAAAGGTGTTGGGGAACCACAATATTATCCGGATTTGACTCTTCTCAGAGTTTTGACCGCAATATTGATGTGTAAAATTGCCCCATAGGTCAATTGCCCCATATATGTTCCTGATAGTATTTTCTGGTGCCAAGAAGGGATCAGGTTGTTTAAAGACTTTGGATCCTGGACTTGCAATTAAATTATCTTCTCCTCTCCTAAGTGGAAGAAACATGGGATAGAAAATAAAATCAAATTTCCACCAGATATGGACAAGAGCTAACTTTCAGGAAAAAATGCTTTTTTATTTTGCATGGATACTCAAGCCATTTTCATCTTAGTTTAGCAACTGCTCTCTAATAAATGCTGAATAACCTTGGGCACCTAATTTTATGTGTGTTTGTGTGTCTTGGTGTGTATAATATTTATTACATATATCCACACACTTGCAGTTAGGAAAATTACCAAAAAAATTACATAATTCAACAATATTCTTCTTTCAATCCACTTCCTCTTCTGTAATCTAGAGCTTTCATTTATGAGGCCCTTCTGTAACTAGAGCCCAGACTTGAAAACTGATTGCGGTTTTAGGATATTTTGTATAGATCAAGTTAAAATTAAAAAATCATACTTAATCATATAGTTTTGTACAGTGTGTGTGTGGAATTTCTTTTTTATTAAATTCTGTGCCCTCTGATTTGCCTTTTAAAATCTGATGGAGAGATATATTTATTCAATATATATAGCCACCCATCTCAAACAAGTAACTCTGGCCGGCGAACTGTCATAAAATCAATTAAAACCAAATTAAAAGCAGGATACAAAAATTAAATATACACAGTAGCTGAGAAAATTATGATCTGTAGATGTTAATATATCCAGGAAACAGGATGCTTCACAAACTTGGGACCCCAGGCCCAGGCCCATAAACATGACTCCAAGGTCTTACAAAGAGCGGATATGGGGCCCTCCTAATCGCTGAAAGAAGAATGTTCCAGAGGGCAAGTAATATGGCAGAAAAGGCATGTATCCTAGTCCATGACAGCTGATGTTCCTTGGCCGATGAGACTCTGAGCTTGCCCGTCCTGATGGAGTGGATTGGACAGGTAGAAACAACTGGGAGAAGACAGTCTCTCAGGTAAGCCACTCTCAAGCCATGAAGGACTTTGAAGGTGACAACCAACACCTTTAGTTGCATCCAGAAACACACCAGTATCTAATGCAGCTCATAAAGCAGAGATGTTACATGTACCCAATATCATTTACTATCTGTGCAGCTGCATTCTGTACCAGTTGCTGCTTCCAAATACCCCTCCAAGGGGAGTTCCACTAGATTAGAACACATTAGAATCATCCAGACCAGAGGTCTGTCGCTCACAAGGGCAAGAGTGACAATGAGCAGAGGCTCCCAGTCTAGGTACAAGTGGCACATAACCCAAAGGTGTGCCAAAGCCTCTTGGCCAAAGCTGCCAACTGTTCTTCCAACAGGAGTCAAGAGTCTAAGATGAACCCTAGACTGCATACCGTATCTATCTGGAGCAGTGCCACCCCAGGACCAAAAGTGGAAGAACCTTGGCACTAGGAGGCTCAAACTCCTAGGTGTAAGTCATATGAAAAACCATTTAAAATTAAAATATGTTAGCTACAATTATTCCAATTGCTGAAGTCCATTTTTAAAAACTGAAACTATAAAATAACCAAACTTGAATTGTTTTAACAAAAAATAAACTAAACTTTATTTTATAGCTTTGATTAAAACAAAGAGTAACATTTGAGCAATTGGAATAAACGAAACCTCTCTTACACCCAATTTCTAGTGTTCCAGAAGATAGTTATACCTATGCTGAAGTAAAAAAGAAATCTTCAAAATTCTGGCTTACTATGAATTAATTTGTCCATTGCTGCACACTGTTGTTACTCCTGTTTAAATCCTTCTCCCAGTGTGAGGAGGTAAACAAACCATGAAAGATCTTTTGGTAGTTTATTTATAAGGAAACAGGGACCAAAACGTTAGGTTTGTTCCTTCAGACTGGTTAGAAGCTTTTGGTTCTTGGCTTGCTTGGCAGAGACAAACCAGAGGCTTTCAATTCATGGGTCATGGTAAACAAATCACAGGAGCTTCTGTGCTTTGTTAGTTCTTTCATAGCCAAGAGAGCCAAAGCAAATTTGATCAACTAAAATTTAAATGAACACAAAGTACAAACATGACCACTAGAAGACCATGGCAGCATTTTACATTTTTTATCAGAGATTTTACAGCTATATACAACTGGAATTCCAAACTGGAATGTTTGCAGGGGGGTTGGGTGAATTAAATCATTTCAACATTTTATCTGCTTTTGAACAAAGTTATATATCAACTGATTCCTATAATAATCAAAAGCAATGGTTTCCAATTAAATAAAGCTTTCATATCACCCCAAAACATAATTTTTTTTATCATGCCTCTAGTATTTTTAATATTCTGAAGCCTTGTTTGAACAAAATGTCTTTAAATGCAATACTCTTTTAAGGGGATAAAAGGAATCTTTAGAGACATCATATTCCATAATCTAGATATTGCCACCAAAAGATACAACTCCGTGAACTACTGGGCAAGTACCGTATTTTGTCAGAATCTGAAATGCCTCCCTTACAGCTTTTAAGGCAGAGATGAGGAAATTGTGGCCTTCCAGAAGACCCAGTCATTGCAACCAACAGGTTCCTCATAAGCGTTTGAAAAAGCAAACAGTTCTGATTGTTCTGTTATTCTGAAAGCAAGTCATAATAGACTTTAAATGGGTCCTTTAAACTTTTTGAGAAACGAGGAAGCCGCCATCATTCTGGCAAATCAATGTCACCTACTCCAAAACCACCAATCAAGACCCTCTCTTTTGTATTTTGGACTACTCGTGCTTTCTGCTCAAGGGCAGTCTCATGTAGAATGAATCCATTCTGGATATAACTTGCATGTGTTATTCTGGCTTTCTTTCCTGTGGTCAAGCACATTTGACCTATCACCCAAGCTCAAGAAAGGCACTCCTGAGTCCCAAGGTAATATTTCAGAAGCAAATCCAATTTCACTACTATTCACCAATAATACTGATTTTTTAATGCAAAACAGCATGAACCCCTGATTTCTAAATCATCTGAATCTTAATTAATAACATCTGTTTTAGCTCAAATTTCAGTTTGTTCTCCCTCATTCAGATTAATATTTTCAAATATGTGACATTAGCATTCTGTAATGTTAAATACTGCTCTTCCCTGTACTGTACTGTAATGTTAACTGAGAAACTTTCCAGATTTTTTTCTGGGCACTATTTTATAAAGTCATGAGAAGAGAGAGAAGTTGCATAGAAAGTCAAATTGGTTCTAAAAGCAATTTTTAAAAACATCTCATACGTTCTAAAATGCAAATGGCATATACGCTAGAGTTAGCTTCCATATTTTATAAGTTATTATTTCTTGCATTTGTATGAAAAAGGAGAAAAATGGATTTTCCATTCAGAACATATTATGATAACTTCATTCCAACAAAATAGCAAGAATTCAAAATTTTAATATTATCAATTACCTTAACACTGTCTCCCTAAACTTTCTTTGCTGTCAAGTATAAAATATACACTTACTATTTTGTGAAAAATAATCAAAAGATACAAAACAAGCTTCCACTTGATTAAATATAGTGGATCTGTACCAAATGGCACAAGTAATTTGGCACAAACATAAATAATGGTACCTCATGAAAAACTTAAACCATGTTTCTACAACATTAACAAAAACTATGGCACCTAAGAAGTCTTAGTTGTTCAATTCCCCCCCCACCCCCCCACCGCCTAATTACTGCATCTAAGGCTTTAACAACAATATAGCAAAAGCTATGTAGCAAGTTGCTTTAGAGTACTAGTTGTATATGATTTGATTTTTGATATTGAAAAACTTTCTCTGAAACCTATTTTTAAGCCTATCTTGGCAATTTGTAAAGGAACTGTTTGAAAATGTAAGTTCAGAGTTTAAATAGCATAATTTGTGCACATTTATAACCAGTGAGTGTGAAAAACTAGATTGGTCAAGCACTAAAGCAAATATTTGGAAATATAATAGTAAGCGATAATGAATATAACTGAAATAGAATCCACTTTTAATGGCCCACTTCACACAAAATGCCAAGCCATAATACAGGTTGCGTCAAAGGTGCTTTTTCAACAGGCGACTGGAATTTGTTTTTCTTTGAAGACATTTCACTTCTAATCCAAGAAACTTCTTCATAATACAGGTTGTTTTTGGCATAGTATGACATAAACTCACTCAAAAAAGTTAAATATAATCCAAAGCACCATAGCTAGTTCAACCCAGCTTATTAAGAATATGCTCATATGTGAATCAGGCTATAGAAGTACGCACAAAACTATGACGTGGTGTTCCTAAGTTTGCTCCATAGGCATAACTATATTTTTTCAAATCTCAATTAAACCATAGCTTAGTATTGTAATAGATATTTTCTATAAGTAGGAATCACATAATTTTCTAAGGCGGCTGGTTTGATGTATAAACGATAATTTGCTAGGCTCACATACAATAAACCAAAACCAAACAGATTGTGTTTTAATATGTTGTACATTGTTAGACTAGATCATAGATAAAGTTTATTGGTGGTTTATTATGTCATTATTTACTGAACTATTTACCGGTACAACTGGCTGGATTCAACCATTGTATGCTAAATTTTAATGCATTCTATTTGATTTTTGCTTAGCATCCTATACAAAGATATGAACTGTGATTTGTAAATTTATGCTTTCCTAAGTAAACCCAGGCAGATATGGATTATTCAAGTCATACTTAACAAATGTTAGTTTAGCATATGTTAACTTAGTACAGTAATTGATCACTGTTCATGACACAATGGTTGGACATTATCTGTGTTTAAAGCAAGTCAGTTGGGTCAAATTCACCCAAACCATAGGTAGAATTGTTTGTCAGTCCCTCTCTTTTTTAGTTGATATCTCAACAATTTTCTGGTGGCAAGTCTACCCCTTTCTTCCCTCCCCCTGCAAATAACTACAAAGTAATAGTGGCTCACAAAATCGGAATAGTTATATCTGAGGTGATGGAATAAAGCTTTTGCTTCCTAAAAAACCCCTATAGGCAGGCCTGCAAGGAGTAAAGAACACAATAGCTACAGCTATGTTCCTACACTCAATTTCCTAGCAATGTGATAGCCCTTAATCTAACCTATAGTCCCAATACTAGTCCATACTAAGTCATATCTGCCTCTGTTTAACCAGTGAGAAATTATGCTACTAATTGTGGTTAATTATCTTTCAGATAGCTCGGTTTCCACTGTTTGTGGAAATGGGCATTTGAAACCAAGGTATACTGTAATTTCAAAATCTGGTTTCTACAAATTAAAAACAGCTCTATGTTGGCAAAACACATATGGCTTCAGCTAAGCCTCTGTCCCTGCTTAATGAGGTATGTGCACATGATGGGATAAAGTAGCAGTGTGTAGATGTTCTTTAGCCCTTTCTAATGTAATCAATGCCAATATGACTTAAAAAAATAACATTCTAAATAGAGTTCCACTGTAGTTCCAAATCAAAAAGGCTTGGGAAACATTCAGCAGTAATTGTTAAAAGCCAGTTTTCAACTATCCTGAGACAAGGAACGGAGTGGCAGAAAGGACCTCATCTCCGTTTTCAAAGATTCTCAAACACTTATTAAACTTTCCATTTCACTCTAGCTTTTGAAAACTACTTCCAAGACTGCTAACATTTATCTCAGAGATGCCCACTCACTATGTCCATCATGTAAAACATTGACATGCTCTTGGTAAGGATGAAAATGGTGTTTTTGGGACTTTGCAAAACCTTCACAAAATGACCTCCAGCATATTGTAATGTTTATTACTATGAACTTTGAGGCATGCAAGTGTTCAGATAAACTATCAAGAGTTTAAACCAAATTGGACTAATTTAAGTGTACACAAGAGGGTAGGCTGGAGAATTAGTCTGTACGTATCACCAATGTATAAAGAGGTACAAAACACGCCAAAAATAAACAAACAAACCCTGCAGAAAAACCAGGGCCAATGACCATGGTTAATGTACAAAACTAAAATTATACCTTAAAAAGCAAGAAATGTGTTTTTATTCCACAGACAGCAATGAGACTTCAGGGTAGGAATAAAAGAAAGGGGGGATAACATTCCATTTGAAATGAAATAATTTGGGGGGAAAAATAACGACTTATTTTTAATCGTGTATTGCTGTTTTCCTTCAGCCAAATCAACACAAAATAGACATGGAGTGGTTTGCAGGGACCAGGCCGGAATCATAAGTAGAGATTTTATAAAGATAGATGGGAGAAGACTAGGTTAACAGAGGATAACCTCGCCTGGCAGTTCTTCCTTGTTTTCCTGAGCTCACAAACCCCTCTTTACATTATCAAAATAAATGAATTTATGCTATCTGGAAATACCTTGAAGAGTAAGCAGTGTAAACATCTGAATTCCCTTTTTTTCAGGGAAGACACCAAAGAAAACATGTTTTTGCTTTGCAACTCGCCCTCTAGCCTTTCAAGAAAGCCCGGGAGAAGAGACCCATCGGCTGGGGCTCTCCTCTGCTTTTACTTTGGGGGGGGGAAATGAAAGAGACGATGCCTTTACAACCGGAAAAACAAAAAAAAACCTACACATAATCCTCCAGCCCTGCAAATGATAACCCCCTCTCTTTTCCTCCGCTCCCCAAAGCCCCCACCCCTTCTGCTGGAAAACCTATTCTAGAAGCCTGTAGAGATATGCGAAGGAAGAGATGGGGGTGGGGAATCTCCCAGCGCCCCCCCCGCCTCCGCCACAACGATGAGAAGATTGTGTATCATTTTATAAAGCTACATTGTATTCTGTAGACGTGCTGTGCAGGCGCAGGGATAGGAGGCTGTTTGGGGGGGCAGAACTGAATTGGGGGAGCAGTGGAAAGAGATCAGTGCTCCTACCCAAGGAGGGGGGGCACGGTTCCCCTTCCCCCCAGTTTTTTTTCGCCCTGTCACAGCCCTGAGTTGCAGGTAGAGAGAGTTAAGAGATTTAAAGAGAAATTGCTACATTGTAACAAACTCACCGTGATGTTTGAGCAGCAGTCAGCGCGGGGTCTCCGAGACATCCCCGCACGGGCTCCGGAGGCAGGACCCTAGCAGGCACAGACTCATAGAGGGTCAGCTCAATGCCTGATTGCAACCGACCAAGGTTTCCTCTGAAAGATTAAAAAATTAAAGAGGAACGAAAAGCCGAAGCGGGCAGTAAAAGGTAAAAAATAAAAAATACCAACGGGCAGTTTTATTTCTACATTTTCAGCGAAACCATTTTTTTAAAAAAAATAATAATAAAAAAAATAACCTCCTCCCTCCTCCCACTCGGCTTCATTTGCATCGGTGCTGCCCCACCCCTCTGGCTCTTTCAAAATACGGCCGCCGCCGCCGCCGCCGCGCGCGCGCAGGCTCCGAAGGGAGCCTCGCAGCCAGCCGTCCGTCGGCCGGGCTTGCCAAGGAAGGGGGCATTTTAAAGGGGCAGGCGCCGCCAGCGGAGCGTCCTCCCCCCGGGCGGGCGCTCTCAGCTGTGTCCCTCTGCCCCTTTCCGGCAGGACGGGCTTGGGGCGACCTGCGGACGGGGTTTCGGGGCGGCGGGAAGGCCGCTCGCGGTCCTCGTTTCCAGAAAGCTCTGTGTGTGTGTGTGTGTGTGTGTGTGTGTGTGTGTGTGTGTGTGTGTGTGTGTGTGTGTGTGTGTTAAATAGTGATGGTGTTATATAATAAGAAAAATGAATAACCTTCAAGGGGTCAACCCTAAGAGATCAGATTTTGGACTTCGGCAGGATCTACTTGGAAATGACTATACTTAGGATTGCATGACTATACTTAGGATTGCATGGAATCATGTGATGGACCATGCGGGGTGTGTGTGTGTGTGTAAATGGAGGGATAAGGCAAGCCCATGAGGTGTGGCTCTTATTTCCCCCAACTTCTGTTAGGGTACATTCACACTGGGAAAAAATAGAAAGCTCCAACGATGATACTAAAGGGACAGGTCCCTGCGGTTTTCTTGGCAGTGCCATAAAAATGGTCTTCGGTTTAATCTCTGGTCCTGGGATTTCCTAGTGGTCTCCTTTCCAACCACTGAGCAGGCCCAAACATAACTTTAAACCTGCTTTATTCTACTAAACATTTCAGAGGTGTTTTTTTTAATGCAGTATGAGCTGGATTTATTTGCTGCTGATTTTAAGCAGGCAAGAGCGGTTTATCCCGAGCTTCTAACCCAGATTTGGGCCAAATAAAGTTAACTTGGCCTCCGTCACACCACCCCAACTGAATCCGTTGGTGTCATTAAGCGTGGTTTACTGGAAACCTACTTTTCACACACAACTCACCAGTTGTATTCAACTTGGCTTACTTACCTGTGGATAATGTGGCGTGTTTTTGTTTAATTCTATTTTAACGTTTTTATTGTATGTTTTTAATGCCCTGTACACCGCCCTGAGTCCCTCGGGAGAAGGGCGGTATATAAATTTAATCAATCAATCAATCAATCAATCAAATAAATAAATAAATAAATAAATAAATAAAATGCTCAATTGAATCTAATTTGGGTTCACTGAACCCTGACCCAACTACACAAACCGAGTTTATAGTAGTTAGCTAAAGAGTTGGGTTTTGGCTCTTCTAATACAGGGACATAACTTTGGTTTATATTAAATAACAAAAATTCATTTGCAAGGGTTTGTGTGGGAGTATATTCCACTGAAATAAACAAGATACTCTGAATTGGATTGCAGTTCAGAAGCCCCCGATAAATGCATACGGATGTGTGCGCATTGTGCCAGACCATAGTTTGTTTAAACATAACAACTACAGTGACTGGATTCACATAACGCATTCAACCAAACAAGTTATATTTTGGTTTAGCATGATGCGTAAATCCATCTGCATGGTGTTTGGCTTAACATATACAAGGAAATGCAGTTTTAAATCTATTGTCTGTTGCTTTCTTATATCTTGTTTTATTCAAATACAGTATCCGTTCTAATACGTTTTATGCTTGGTCAAGTGTAAACCAGTGCATCTTCCCAGAGGACCAAGTACTATGGTGTGGAGTAAGGTGTATTGACATGTATGTGTAGGGAAGCTGGGATAGCAGGTAATCCCAAACAGGTTGACCAGGAAATAAATCTTATGGAATAAATAAAATAAATAAATCTAATTCAATTAAATGTTATGAGTGTAGGAAAAATGTTCAAGTAGTCCAAAGACATGAGTCTATTTAGAACAACACAATTGTGCTTATCAAAACAATTGTACTGCAGCCTCAAAGCTTAACATTTGTAACCTATTATAAATGTGTGACTAGGTCGCTGCTACCTTTGATTGAAAGAAACACAAACAGTGATTTTATAGTATTACAGATTCATTACATTTGGCAATGCCGCTAACAGGCCAGTTTCTGCACGAATCCGCTGTAAAGGAAACACTTCCTAGTTTTTATAACTTAGCACCCAAACAAAATAAAATGAAGTATCTCCCTTTTATAACAAACTAAGCGAAAGTAATGAAGGCAGCAGTCATTGCTGCTCTGACAACTACAGTAAACAAAACTGAGATCACCAAAGTAAAACAGGACTTTTGGAGTACTCTCTGCGGATGTTCTTAACTCCGGCCGAACAGTCAAATCAGGCAGTCAGATCTTAAACAAGCATTGTTATCAGGCAGCTGAAAGCACAACTCAGGAAAGGGTCCTTGGCGTGCTAATTAAAAACTGGTTTCACCGGAGAGAGCGCTCTCCTGATTGGCCCAAAGTGAAGCGGATCAGAAAGTAATGGGCTGGACTACAAGCAGTACTCAACTTGTGGCTTCTGTGGTCACATCACTGCATTTCAGGCACTTAGCAATCAGTTTCTATTAGATTAAAGAGTTGGAAGGGACCTTGTAGGTCTTCTAGTCCAACCCCCTCCTCCCAAACAGGAGACCTGACAAATGGCAGTCCAGTCTCTTCTTGAAAGCTTCCAGTGATGAAGCTCCCGCAACTCTTGAAGGCAACTTCTGTTCCATTGGTTGATTGTTCTCACTGTCAGAAAATTTCTCATTTTTAGGTTGAATCTCTCCTTGATCAGCTTCCGTCCATTATTCCTTGTCTGGCCTTCGGGTGCCTTGGAAAATAGCTTGACCCTCTCCTCTTTGTGGCAGCACCTCAAATACTGGAACATTGCTATCATGTCTCCACTGCTCCTTCTCTTCACTAGACTAGCCATGCCAAGTTCATTGTATGTTTTAGCCTCCAGTCCCCTAATCATCATGGTTGCCCTTCTCTGCACTTTTTTTTTAAATAATGTGGTGACCAAAACTGTATGCAGTGTTCTAGGTATGGTCTTACTAAGGCTTTATAGAGTAGTATTAGTACCTCACTGTTAATGTAATTTAGGATTGCATTGGCTTTTTTGGCTGCTGCTGCTGCACACTGTTGGTTCATATTTAATTGGTTGTCCACTAAGACTCCAAGATCCCTCTCACAGTTATTGCTATTAAGCCTGGCTTCACCCAGTCTATATGTGTACTTTTGGGGGGGTTTGCCTAAGTACTTTTCTCTACACTGAATTTCATTTTGATAGATAGGACCCTGTGTTCAAGTCTGTCAAGATCCGTCTGGATCTTGAACCTATCTTCTAGGGTGTTAGCTATTCCTGCCAGCTTAGTATCATCCACACATTTGATAAGTTCTCCTTCTATTTCCTCATAAATTTTCCCTTTATGACCTGTGGTGTGTTCTACAATCACATAACTGTTGGGCTTTTGCTAATTTCTGGTTAAAAATGTCATTAATTAAATTACCAGACTGTTCCTTAAATGACCTTCCTTAAATGGCCTAACAACTGAAATCATTCACTTAATGACTGCCACGAATAATACCCCAAAATTGAGTCTTATGGTAAAGGATTGCATTACAAGTAATACAACCTCTGCCAAGTTAAGTTCATCACAGGATTGGTGGTTTCTTTCCATCTATACTTCTGTAGAAGATTCTTAAAGAATCAATGGAGAAAAAAAGTGAGCATTATTAGCAGGCATTTTTCCAGCTGCTTTTGTTGATTTGGATTGTCATACATGTCTTCTGCACAGTTTTATTTTTCTGAGTACTGAGAGTTTGAAACTTAGGGAGAAGTCCAATTTTTAACTTAAATAAAGTCCACCCAGAAAGAGTTTCTCATCAATTAGAGCTAAAGAGTACCCTTCTAGTCAAGCTTGACTTCTGGTATCTTCATGCAATTTTCTTGTCAACGATAGAGAAGCAATATCATTGCCTTTTCCCTATCTCCCCCTCCTCCCCACCTACACATGCTGACATGCTATTTGGAATATTTGTTTTACTGATGCAGCCAAAGCAGCATTTTTAGGGAAGAAAAATGAACATAGCCTAATCTGAGTGTAATGTTGCATCTATTTGTTAGCTGCATCATATGTTTGCTAGCCCATAATGTTGTAGAAACTGTTTGAGAAAGCTGTTGCTGCCATCTAGTGGAAGATTATGTGGTTTATGAACAAAGTTTCCTTCCTTCCTTCCTTCCTTCCTTCCTTCCTTCCTTCCTTCCTTCCTTCCTTCCTTCCTTCCTTCCATCCTTCCTTCCTTCCTTCCTTCCTTCCTTCCTTCCTTCCTTCCTTCCTTCCTTCCTTCCTTCCTTCCTTC
>JANHFR010009223.1:14357-24978 GCA_032468015.1 Mimophis mahfalensis | reverse complement strand
AGATATGAACAGATCTATAGCAGGGATGTCCAACTCAATTTCTTTTGGGGCCACATCAGGGTTGTGTTTGACCCCGGGGGGGGGGCGGGGGCGTGGCCAGGGGGCATGGCCAGCTCGGCATCATTCACGTCGGGGGCGCGGCTGCCTGTGGTGGCCTGAGCACTGCCAAGGAAAACGGGCTCCTGAGCTCTGTTTTCAGCTACGACAGCTTCCTGCAGCCCTCTGCCAGTGACAATGGAGCTTGGGAGGGCCACATGTGACCCTCCCAAGCTCCGTTTTCTCTGGCAGAGGCACCGCAGGTCAGTCCTTTCCAGGATAGCCAGATCTAAGCACCCTGTGGGCCAAATCCAGCCCACAGGCCTTGAGTTTGACACCCCTGATCTACAGTATGTGAGTTTCCATCATGCAGTGTATCCATCAATGCTTTAGTCTTCAACAAATATATATTTCCTTTCACACACCTCCAAAATAAGTCAACATAGCTGTTGACTTATTGATAGTTATTCCCCTTTTGGTCATTACGAGCATGACTAGGAGGGGGAAGACAAAAACTGAACTAAACAACGGCTCCAGAAGCCAAATCACACATCACACTCCTTCTTCCCCCACCTAAACCCCACTCTCTTCTAACACTGAAGACGTTGCCTAGTTGGGTCATGAAACATCTGCAAGAAAACCACCAAGCTCAGAAAGCACCAAGGACCTCACTGTTCAGCCCTAAGCTGCAAATATTTTCTACTTCTGAGTATCTGCTTTGTTAATCCGATGTCATTAGTGGACTACACTTTGCCTCTTAACGCTTAACCAACTTGATCTGCCTTTAAACGGGCCATTAAGCTGCATGTTGCTAGAATGCCGAAGAGCCAAAACTCACCAGCTCACCTTCTGATAGGATACACAGAGATCTCTTCCTTTAGGTGCAGTGTTGCAGTTTAACAACAAATTCTCTTGTTGCAAAATGCCTACTTGTAATCCACGTCCACACTTCATTTTAGCACCCTAGCATTGAAGTTTAGGCAGGCTTGGGTAATCTTGGCCAGAAGTTGGCTTTTTGTGTAGTTTAGAGTAAATCTGAGCTTTGCGTTATGAATCCACCTCTTCCTCCCCTCCAGGGCCTTTGTGATTAGGAGAGGATTACAAGGGAGATTTTACCTTTTTGGGGGGGTCTCTCTTGAAGAAGGAGACAGCAGAGAAGGAGGTGGCTGGATGTTGTCACTGAAGCAGTCGTTGCGAGCTTCGATGGACTCTGGGGGATGGTGGAGGACAGGAAGGCCTGGAGGAAATGGGGCCGCGATGGGTCGGACACGACTTCACAACTAACAACAACTCTCTTGAATGCAACACCTGGCAAGATCTACAAACTGACCCGCAATTTGTCTAGGCACAACTTCTTGCTTTTGAGTCTGTTTCTGTTTTTTGCACACCTCGTTGCTTGCTAGCACTTGTTAATGAGAAAACGGTGGGCAATTGAATCAGGAGGTCTGTTTTCGGTACCTCCCATGGCTCGAACAATAGTTTGGGAAGATGAAAATGTTACTTGAGGAGAAAAAAACACGTTTAATCCTCACCAGGGATTTGTTTAATCTTTTTGGAGGCTTGGAAGCTTATTATCGGCTATGAGAGGGGGATGAAATAAGAGACAATCCAAGCTGTTGCACCAAGTTTCCCCAAGGATTTTAATATGAGGCTTGATGCCTTTGGATTGCCTTTTTTTTTAAAAAAAAAAAAGCAAGCAAGGCATTTCCTGGGATCGGAGTCTGGAGAAGGAAACAATTCTAATGCTTTGGAGCCAAACAGTGTCGGTTACAAATCTGTAACCCTGGGGGAAGGTGGCGGGGGCCCTTGTCCACCCAGAACAGGTGTTCCAAAGAAAAACTAATTAGAATAGGATAGAATAACAGTTGGAAGGGACCTTGGAGGTCTTCTAGTCCAACCCTCTGCTCAGGCCTTCTGGGAGTTGAAGTCCACACACCTTCAAACCGCCAAGGTTGAGAAACACTGTTTTAGAGGTTAAGCGTTGCAGTTCTTCACGCAGCCACATGATGGCAGCATTGCAAGCCTTCTGATGGTGGCTTATCCTTGGCTGTTCGGTCTGTCCCTAACTGCAGCCCGGTGTCCGGTTCTCACTTCCGGAAGCTTTCCAAACCATGCAGAAAAGTCCCTTCCATTCTTGAGATAACTCTGTCCCAGTTCCAAGAAGAACTCAGCCGTTTTTCCTTATGTGCTTATTGGTCTCCCCCAAGGAAACAGACATGCTATAAATATTCCTGCCCTTTCAGGGAGGTTAGCTGGGGCTGCATTGATGAATGAATGGCTTCATTTCTTCATGTTACTGTATTTAAAATGGCTTACTTTGGTTTTTTTTGTTTTTGTTGTAATAGAGGCCATTAACTGTCTCCTCAGAGCTATTGAGATCTACACAGACATGGTAAGCTGCTTATACCATTCAGAAAGCTCCCTTCTTCATTAAAAACAGGGAATATTTTATGTTTGAGAAAAGCATTCGCAAACCCACTTAGAAGGATGGCTTTTCATGGGTACCGTGCTGTTTTTTTAAAAAAAAAAATTGTTTTTTTCTTTTATAAAAAATTAAAAAAAGAAAAATATAACATTAAAACACAAATTTGAATTTCACATTGAGAAGTGCAGGTCTTGGCTGTTTGCCAAATACACTCTTGTTTTCTCTATCGCCTACTTATTTCTATAAGGTAAAGGTAAAGGTTCCCCTCGCACATATGTGCTAGTCGTTCTCGACTTATTTCTATACAGACATGCTTATTTTACTTACATTCACACTTATACTACATTGCCCTTCATCTCCCTAATACCTCTGTAGTTGTTTCTGGTCTCCATATTTATCCCTCAGCCATCTTTAGAAAGCTTCCCGTGTTGTATAATATTCCGTATCTTCTTTTCCTTCGATTTTCAACGAAAGCCTATCCATCACAGCACATTCTAACACTTTACTGATTCTTCATGCTGTTTTTTTTTTAAAGACATGGCTCCTAAGCAAGGAACCACAAATAGTGTGTGTGTGGGTGGGGGTGTCTGTCTGACACACAAATAGTGTAGTACTGTTATAATGCTGACAAAGATTGGTGCATCGGAATTGCCCATAGCTGAAATAAACACCTGCATGAGAGGTAGCTGGCACTTTGTGCTACTTTTTAAATTTCTATTTATTTACTTGCTACAGAATTTGCAGTAAACCACAGATAATCCTTGAGTTATGAGCACAGTTGGGACTCAGAATTCTGTGGCTAAGCAAGGTGGTTGTTAAATAAGTCGTGCCTAATTTTATGACCTTTATAGAATCTGGAGGTTCAGGATAATTTCCTGATTTCAACAAAGCTGAGGAGGATTAGTGCCACCTCAGGTGGGACACAGACATCCAGTTATCCCCAAAAGTTGGTTTCTAATTCATTCTATCTCCCTGGGCTTTTTTTTTTTCCAGGGCCGTTTCACCATTGCAGCCAAGCACCATATAACCATAGCTGAAATCTATGAGACGGAGCTGGTGGATATTGAAAAGGTACGGTGGACAGGCGGGTCACGTAGACCCTGTCTCAACAAAGTTGCTTACAGTGCTCATGTCCGACTTTGCGACACCAGGGATCAGGCCCCACTGTCTTTCCCTGTCTCCCAGAGTCTACGATGGTGTGCTATTCAGGGGCGGGTTTCAACTGCTCTAACATCCGGTTTGGTGATTGTGCGATTTGTGCCCGCATGCGTGCTGTGTGCGCGTGTTACGATTGCAAATATCACTTCAATTGCCCTGTTCCTGCAGCTCCAGTGAGTGAGCCCAGCTGACAATCTGCGCCAATCAGCTGGGCTTGGAAAAATGGCTCAAAAGGGATACCATAGCCCAGGGGCAGGTGGGCGGGCCCATCTCATTGCCCGAAATACCGGTTTGCTGAACCAGTAGCCTGCTAGAGTTCCCCTGAACCAGTAGCTCTATTTGGAACAACCGGTTCACCCAAACTAGTAGCAAGGCCCTATTGTATAAGGAATGCTGGCTATTTATGAATTCCGTAGAAGAATCTGCTAAGGTCTAAAATCTCTCTGTGTACTTTTGGTCTCAACTCAAGCACATAGATGCTCAGTTTTCTTTCTATTTCCTTTTTTTCTTCCATTCCAGGCAATAGCTCATTATGAACAAGCTGCAGATTACTATAAAGGTGAAGAATCAAACAGGTAATTCAAGCACTCCTGTTTCCATTTCTGTTCTGGGCTGCTTTGTGGTGGTTCCATTCCTGTTTGTCAGAAAACAGACTGGTTTGAAAGGATCAAAGCTGGATGGACAGCTTATCTGTTTTGGAAATGGCCAGTGGATTTTTGTGTTCCACTGTTGGCAGGGTAACATAATATTTCGGGTTGACCTTGTGATTCAATTCCCTGAAGCAAAGTTGAAGTAATGTTTTGTCATAGCTGTGCCTTTGAGGATAGGGAAGCAACGAGAATGCAGTTCTGGCTTGGCTGGTCCTTCACGTTTTCACAGGTTTCTCTGACCGAAAGCTTACACTACTAATCCAGCCTTATTTTGACTGCTTATTAGACCGTTGTTTTGCTTTCTCCACATGAATGGCTGCAGCAGTTCTCTATAAATTTAAATCAAAATGACTTGGTCTACTTTGGAGCAGTGGTGGAGATAGGGAGCAGTTGTTTGAAATCTGCCCCAGATGAGTAAATTTGCATCAAAGGTTTTTCCTAGAGCTGTGGTGGTGCAGTGGTTAGAATGCAGCATTGCAGGCTAATTCTGCCCACTGCCAGCAGTTCGATTCTGACCGGCTCAAGGTTGACTCAGCCTTCCATCCTTCTGAGCTTGGTAAAATGAGGACCCAGATTGTTGGGGGCCAGAGGCCGACTCTGTAAACCACTTACAGAGGGCTGTAAAAGTGCTGTGAAGCAGTCTATAAGTGCTGTTGCTGTTCCTATTACTATAGGAGCTGTGGGCAAAGTTATCACTGCTTGATTGGTCCCCTGGACACACGTTATCTCTGGAATCAGAATGAGCAGAAATTTCTGCACCATTCCTCTCACCTAAGTGACTGGGCATTTTCCAACAGATGAATGAAAACCATATAAACCCACGATTGAAAAAAGCATAGCTTAAGATCAGGGTTAAAACTTACAAGTCAGAATGAATCCGGTTAAAAGTTCAAAAGCTGGGAGGTTAGCAGGGCGGTAGGAGGCTAGCAGGGTGGTGGGCGTGTCTTCAGACCACCAGCCAGCCATGTGGCATCGTACGTTTCATAACTGTTTACATGCTGGGTCCAACTCCTCACGTGTTATCTAGTCTGAATGGATTATCCTGAATTTAGTTACCACGGAGAAAGGATTATTGCTTAGGCAGCAGATTCAAGACCTAAGAAATCAGAAAGGTCTCTTTAAGCCACTGTCCGCCCTTAGGTTAGTACTCAAGTTTGAAAAGATCTTGGCTGCTGGTTGCTAGGAACACTTTCTGGAAATCTTCATTACAGACACGTTATCTTAGTGGTGCCTTGGGAGATACAGTTCTACTCTTAGTCTCTCTAGGCTAGCAAGAGAAGCCCTGGTGAAAATGCAAACCCAGCTCTCTTCCATTCTAACTACTTTTAAAGCTTGTATTTGCATTCTGCATTTGGGCCTCGGCTGCTGTGGGTGTCTTGGGGTCCAATGATGTTGCCTGGGTGGGTATGATAGAGGCTGCATTGGCAGGTGGGGAAGAGGAGCTGCTGGCTTTCTTGTGTCCAGTTGCTTCGAATCCTTTTTCTTTTTCTCCTCCTGCAGCTCTGCCAACAAATGTTTGCTGAAAGTGGCTACCTATGCAGCTCAGCTGGAGCAGTACCAGAAAGCTATTGAAATCTATGAACAGGTCCAGTTGCTTCTGTTTCCCCCCCCCCCCCAACCTTCCATTGAACCTTGGTAAAATTGCACCTCTTTAACCTACTGAACCACAATAGAGGTGTGAAAACAAAAATCTACCAGGGCTGAGATGTGCCTGTTTTAATGGAAGCGCAGCTCTCTGAATTTTGCAGCTCTCTGAAGAGAAACAGGGTTTCAGTGATCAAATCAGCGCAACGCATTTATCACAGTCATGGGTTTGTTTGTGCAAGGATAAAACGTTTGCAAGAAATGTGTTTAATCGATCGGCAGCAACCCGGTTTGCTCTAGTGGTTAGGTTAGAAAGCGGCAGACGGTGAGTTCAAGTCCCATTATAATCCTGAAAGCCATTGGGTGTCTTTGGGTCAGTCCTTCTCTCTCAACCCAACTCACCTCACAGGGTGATGGCTGTGGGGAAAATAGGAGGAGGGCAGCATTCTGAATAGATTCATCGCCTTGAATTATTTGTAAAAAATAATAAAAGTAGGATGCAAATCCGTCAATAAAAACACGAATGACACAGATTAATATAATTACAATACCCCTGCCTTCCCCACTTCTCTGCTCTGCATTTGCCACATTTGGACTCCTCAATATGTAAGATATACTGACTTCTCTTAAGAAAACCAAACCGGATGTTTTCATATCTCTTTTGGGGTAGGTGCTGAATCCTGCCTAAATACCGCACCATTTTTTTCTTCCATTTTTTTAAAAAAACTTCCTTCAAAACAAAACCCCTTGCCTGATTTCCTCCTTTTCTGCAACCTCCAGGTCGGGACCAGTGCCATGGACAGTCCCTTGCTGAAATACAGCGCGAAGGAATACTTCTTCAAAGCAGCCCTCTGTCATTTCTGCATCGACATGCTCAATGCCAAGGTTTGGACAACGGTCCTTTTGTTTCTAGAACTGTTGTAAAACTTTTTATATGGCATTCTGTGCTGATAAGGTCGCTGGCCATATCCAAGCGTGAACTGTAGCCACAGTGAGATACGGCAAAATGAGATAAGATAGGATACAGTGAACTGCCATGCAGTAGACTGCAGTGAAGAAAAATAGACTAAAAGGGACTAGATTAAATGGGGAAAGATAAGAGAGTAAGATAAAACAGCATACAGTAAAAGGGAATGCAGAGATATATAATTGTGGGAGAAGGAATGGCTTTGACTCTTATGTAGCGTAGCCCACAGTTCAGTCAGTCTGAGAAGATCCCTATGTATAAGCTTGAGCAATAAAACAATTAACTGAACTCACCACATTGTGGGGGAACAGAAGCAGTAAGTTTAATTTCAGAGTCAAGGCTTGAGACCTTGCAGTTAAAAGTCATGTGATGATTACCTGTGTGGTATTTTAATGCAAGGAAGAGAGGTGTCACAGTCTAAAAGGCTTATCTACTGTTTCACCTTTTGTAAAACCTTCACTTTTGGATTCACCCCCTAACTGGGATTCTGTTCTTTTCCTTCTGTTCAATCAGCTGGCTGTTCAGAAGTACGAAGAAATGTTCCCGGCTTTCTCGGATTCCAGAGAATGCAAACTGGTTAAAGTGAGTAGTTCCTTAGACAATAAAATAAGTCTTATTGTCACTTTGAATGTACACAAATTGACATATATTAAAATGAAGTTTCGTTGCATGCAGCTCTCAAAGGGTCTCCAACATAGACTACTTAAACATGACAAAATACATACATAAATACAAAATTATGCATATGCCCACATATATTATAGAGTCTTAAGGCCAGCCTCACTGAATGCATGCATCTGATAGGAGGCAGACATTTTCAGTCTCCAAGTACAGAAAGTAAATTTGGATTAGATTATTAGGTACAAGACCAGAGTGATATCATACAAAGATTACAGCCACCGTGAGTTAGAAGTTGGTTACAAGATTGGTCAGCAAGGAAGGAGGAGGAGCTAGAAATACAATAATGGCATTGTTCTTAGGCACCGGGGTTAGATTTTCAGACAGGGCTGGAGATGTTTGGCTGGGATTAAATTGACGGGATGCTGCTTCTGCCCAGCGATGGTTCAGGGGTTAAAGACGTGGAGCTTGTCAGCTGCAGAGCTGACTGCCCAGGTTTGAGACCTGAGCTGCACGCAATAGGGCAAGTCCCATTACTTGCTCTGGCTTCTGCCCAACTTGCATTTCAAAACAGTAGATTGATAGGTAGCACTTCAGTGGGAAGGTAAGAGCATTCTGTGTACCTCGGCGTATAGTCATGCTGGCCACATGACCATGGAAATTGTCTTTGGACAACTCTGGCTCCCTTGGACAAGTAACAGAGATGAGCACCATGCCCCAGAGTCAGACATGACGGACAGGGAGATGTCTCTGGAGATTCTCAGTCATGGTTGTCTCAAAGGTGCTTTTTTTTTTCTTCCCAAGAGGCGACTGGACTTGCTGGTTTTTCTTTGAAGGCATTTTGCTTCTCATCCAAGAAGCTTCTGCAGCTCTGACCGAATGGTGGAGAATGGAGTTCTTCAGTCAGAACTGAAGAAGCTTCTTGATGAGAAGCGAAACGTCTTCAAAGAAAAACCAGAAAGGACCCTTGGGACTGACCTTTCCCTTTGATCCTTTATATCCGGTTGGTCTACCCAAGACCACACTACAACGTCCACAAGAGCAAGGATGGGCTGTTTGGCCAGGGCGTGACATCCGCGCTCCAACCAATAAGTCTCCTAATGCTTTTGCATCAACGGCGGGACCTTGCCCTCTGTTGATACTGCTTTACTTGGGAACTGATCTAACTGCACCTTTCCTGTCTGTCTTTCCTAGAAATTGCTGGATGCTCACGAGGAACAGAATATTGACAGTTACACTGAATCAGTAAGTTTGGGTTATCCTCCTCCTTTCTGTTACGGTCCATTTAAATTCCAACCCCCCCCCCCCCCACTAGGTGCCTCCTGGACATGTGGGGTTTCAAAGATGCGATCATGGAGGATCAGATGCAGCCTATCTAGGGAACATCAGGCTGGAAGACCAGGAGCTCAGCAAGGCTGCAAACTGCCTGGAATTCCAGAAGCTCATCAGGAAGGAGAATTGACTAGGGAGGGTGGGAATACAGGAAGTCCTCAACGTACAACCATTCATTTGGCGACCGTTCAAAATTACAGCACTGGAAAAAAAACAAAATTATGAGTTTTTCCACACTTAAAACTGTTGCAGCATCCTTACCACCACACAGTCAAAAATGAGACGCTGGGCAACCGGTTCCTGTTTTATGATGGTTGCAAGGGTCCTGGACTTACGGGATCCCCTTTGGCGGCTTTCTGACAAAGCAAAATCACTTAACAACGGGGTCCCTAATTTAAGAACTGCAGTGATTCACTTAAGAGCTGTGGCACGAAAGATCGTCACCTGGGGCAAAAGTCACTTAACTGTCTCACTTAGCAACAGCAGTCATGGGCACAGTTGCGGTGGTTAAGTAGGGACTTCCTGTATTTAAATTCCTATCAGGGCTGTGTGTGGCTTTAGAATACTCCTGGCTACAGTTCTCTCTTTTTTTCCCTCCCCCAGGTGAAGGAATACGACTCAATCTCTCGCCTGGACCAATGGCTGACCACCATGCTTCTGCGCATCAAGAAAACCATACAAGGCGAAGAGGAAGATCTGCGTTAAAAAAAGCCAACCCCTCTTGCCCTCCATCCTCTGGCCCGTTATTTGCAGAACTCTGCCTGGATCAGATCTGGGAGGGAAAAAAGAGAGGGTCTTGGCATGAAGGAATTGGACTCACGTGGCAAATGCTTCATTTTCGCTTCCTTTCTCATCCCGCCTCTTTGCGCTGCAGTCAACAGGGTTGGGATGCATCACCTGTGGACTGCGCTGGAGAGATTTGGACTTCTCCAAGCCTTGCCTCCCTTCCCGAGTCAGCATTTCCGTCCTCTCCATGGCTTCATTGATGGTTTAATATTTAAAGCATCTATTAGTAAGTTTGGCTTTTGTTCATGGCGCCATTCTCGTTTCCTTCTCCCCCCAAATTTGAATGGAAACTCATATGGAAAACGGCTTCTTCTTTACCACAGGAAGAACAGCTTCTGATATCTGTGGCTTCATCTCATTCCCCCCCTGCCCCTTTTTGGCCACAGCAGTTCCAATTCCCTTTTCCAATAGGCATTGCAAGGCCAGGGAGCCCCTTCCTTGGTTTTCGGTCAACCCTTCTCCTTCCAAAATCACATTTTAAAGGTGGACAGAATGGCGCTGATCTCTAAACAAAGGAACCGGGCTTGCTAAGTGTCTCTCCCCTGCCTTGTTTCAAATAATGCAGGAACCTCCAGACACCCCCTCACAAATGCTGCCGTTGGAAATAATCCTGCTTCATTCCACGTTTCTTCCTTGCACCCCGAATTACCTTGGATTCATGTCTATTAACCCAGTTTATCCCTTCAGAGCATGCGCATCCAATCTTGGCAACTTTTATAACTTGTGGACTTCAATTCCCAGAATTCCCCAGCCAGCCAGAAGTCCACAGGTCTTAAAAGTTGCCAGGATTGGACACCCCGGCTTTAGCGATTGGTGCAGAAGTATGGCGTTGTAGCACGATATAGGATATCCGGTCTCCAGTTCCTCCTTGGCAAGAGGCAGATCAATCTTGAACTATGCAGCAGGTAGCCAAAAAAAAAAAACCCTCCTAATTTTAAAACTTAGAAGCTGTGTGTGCAAGCTGTCTCAATCTCGTCTCGCATGGTTCTCCTTCCTGGTTTAGTTTGAAAAGAGCATTTCTGCAGCCAAGTGTTCTGTATACATCGTCATGAAAGCTGTGGTATT
>JANHFR010009218.1:2917-12959 GCA_032468015.1 Mimophis mahfalensis | reverse complement strand
CCCCCCCCCCCCCCCCCCCCCCCCCCCCCCCCCCCCCCCCCCGCGCTGAGAGCGACAGGCACCATTTTTAATAGAGATGCCTGTGCTATGGAACATCCTTGTGCTGTAAATCAGATTGTTGTTTGTTATTGGCCCTCCGCAATTTTAAAAAATGAATTATTTTGGATAGTCTATGAATTGTTTTACTGTTGCCTGAATTTATTTTTCAATTTTAAAAAAATTGATATTTTATTGTATTCTATTTTAATTGACTATTAAAATATGACTATAGCTAAGAAACCTGTTAACTTCTAAATAAAAAAAGCAGCTTATGATTTAAACCTAGGGTTGATTTGTACATAGAACCTGATTCATAGGTAGATCTCTGCAGAATAACTTCTTCCTGCAATAAAGCAACTAGTCGACTTGAGTTAAGACCTTGAAGTTTATACCCTCACTTAGTTACAAAATATGTGGTAACTTCCAGTGAGCTGAAATTTATTGTTATGTCCCAAAGAGAAATTTGACAAAAATGTTATTTTTTTCATTGTTGCTATTCTACATTCAATCGTGCTTACTTTTTTCTCCACTATTTCAATAAACATAAATGAAATATTCAAAATTCTAAGATAGTATTTTCATGCTTATGAGTACTTCATTCACACATAGATCCAATAACTACATTCTCACATTTAAAACATTCTTACAAAAGATTCTGTCTTCAATTTTATTTGTTACCTGTCTCAGGTCTCCATCTTCTAGCAATTCAGCAGTTTATGACTGTATGCCTTAGGAACATTTCATTGCATTATGAGGATACGAAAATAGAAATAAGCAGATAATTTAAAGAGGATTCAGCTTCTGTCTACTATTCTAAAAAGCAGGATTGTAGACTACAATAAATCTATGTTTCATAAGTTCACGTAGTTTTTGGCTAGAGATAATGCAGACTGAATTGGAGAAATTCTAATGACTCAAGAGGTTGGCAGCATTTAAACAGTTCAAATACAGGATTAATCTTCAACCAAGCAATTAGAATACTTTATGCTTTTTATCTCAATTGCTCAACCAGGAAGATTATATCCTACATAACCGTTAAAACCTTTCGTTCACTTTATTGCTTAAGATTGCCACCTGTAGTTTTGCTATGCCACTCTACATATATTTCAGCCTGAAAATCAGAATATCAACTCTAGGATTCCAAAAAATGAAAAAAGAAAACTTTTTTTCAAAGTTTTCTGGATTCTAAACTCACCAAGGCTCTCAGATATTCAGGGGAAAAAAGCTTAAAAAGCTCTGAACAAATCACTGTTCTTTTCACAAATGTGCAGAAGGCACTTAGAACCAAACTAAAAGATTTTTCAGATTAACACTAACAATACATACACATTAAACATAGCCACTTGCGTCATGGTTAATCTACAGCAATGCAACACTGAAATGGGTGAGGGGGGAATTAAGACTTTATGTCCATGTTATTTTCCCAAATGAAAATATTACCCTTCCTCTCCCTGAACTATCATGTCCTACAGAAGATTGCTACTGGTTCCACCAGTAATAGGTCACTTCCCCTCTGAGACCAGCAACAGTTCAGAAGCTATTCTTTTGGGAATCATAGATACAAAATATAAAAATTGGAAATAAGAATCACCTAGTCAAGGCCCAGTATAGGAATCCTCTACTGAAGCATCCCCAACAGATGGCCATCCAGATTTTGTTTGGCTGCCTCAAGCAAAAGAGAATCAACATAGCCTGTTCCACTATTGAACTCTACATATTTGGAAATGTATATATATAAAACAGAGTGTGGCGGGCTGGCGGATGGGCCTTGTATGTTTCTCTATACAATTTTTAACAGCTGGACCAACCTGATCCAAACGTGGCATACACATAACTTACCCTCTTACAAAAAGCACGGTGTGTGTGTGTGTGTGTGTGTGTGTGTGTGTGTGTGTGTGTGTGTAAGACAGCTCTAATCCTGCCCCGGGGGGGTGTTCCCTAAAAATCCTGCCACGAGCAAACTACAATTCCCAGCAAGCTTTGCTAGGAATGTTCCACACAGAGGGGGAAAGTCTGCCTCTGCCTTCCTGAACCCACGCTGAGGGGGGAGGCTTTCCTTTCCTATCCCTCCTCCCATATGATGATGCATTGGTATATTCCTAAGTCAGAGCACTCAGGAAGAAGCGGCCGTTGGCATGCATTCACATCCATATACATGAGGTGAGGGCCAAGCAGGGAAGGAGGTCTAGGCCAGGATGATATGGTCTAGGCCTAAGCCGGGATGAGGTGAGTCCTTTTCAAACCTTAGGGAGGCAGCTGGCTCCAGGAAGACTATACCCAGACAAAGCTGGCTAATCAGCTAGTATTTTTATATAAAATCTACTTCATTTCAATCCACTGTTCCCTGGTCTGCTTTCTGAAATAGCTCTGAACAATTCTACTCTGTCTGAAAAATTGTTTAAAAAAGTAGTTTCCTACATGCTCAAATGCCTGGATTTCAATGCTCCTGCCCCTTGGGGTCTGGCTAATTCTTTTAGTTAAATCCTTTCATCTTTGCATTCCATTCAAATGTTTTGTCCAACCAAGGTATGCAAAGTTCATAGGGAGACATCAAAATGCAATCTGGATGGGGCAAAATGGACTGTGACTCAACCCTAGCAAGATGAAATGGCTGTGGGTATTTGGACCACCGCCTCAAAAACAAGCATCTTCCTTCTCTTGTTCTGGATGGGGTGGCACTGCCCCAAACAGGCTCGGTGTACAACCTGGAGGTCCTCCTACACTTGTGGCTCCTGTTCGAAGACCTGGAGGCAGTTGTGGCAAGGAGGGCCTTTGCTCACCTTCAGGTGGTATGTCTGTTGTGCCCTGCTCACGGTAACTCAAGCCCTTGTAACCTCCAAATAAGTCTACTGTTATAGGCTCTATATGGGGCTGCCCTTGAAGATCATTTGGAAACTTCAACTGGTGCAGAATGCAGCCACCTGACTAGTAACTGATGTTATAGATATATGACAAATGTAACACCATATCTGCGTGAGTTACACTGGCTACCAGTGTGTTTCCGGGTACAATTCACGGTGCTGGTGGTTACCAATAAAGTCTAACATGATGGGAGACCTGGGTATCTGAGGAATCACCTTTTTATCCAGAGTCTCTGCCCATCCAACAAGGTCAAATGGAATAGGCATCCTGCAGATCCCATCAGTCAAAGAATGTCGTTTGGCGGGAACCCATCAGTCAAAGAATGTTGTTTGGCGGGAACTAGAAACTGCTTTTTCTGCAGCGGCCCCTGCTCAATGGAACATCCTTCCTTCAGAGATTAGAATGGCCCCTACAAATGTCACAAGGCTCCCAAGTCTTGGGCGTCACATATGCCAAGGGTTCCACTTCCTGGCTATATACTTTGAATTAAATGTTTTAATGTTTCCCACTGTTTCTTACTACAATTATTGTTTTAAATGTTTTTTTAAATTTTTTTAAATAGTAATATATGTTTTGATTTGCAAGCCACCCAGTCATTTACTAAGGTGAATAGCTATAGAAATCAATCAATCAATCAATCAATCAAATTAAACGAACAAAATCTCCTCATTGCCAATAAAGGAGAATATTTGCAACTCATTAAAATGAGGGGTCCTTGGTGCTCTCTCAGCTTGGTTATTTTCTTGCAGACATTTTATTATCCAAACTAGGTAACATCATCAGTGCTAGTGCTGATGGTGTTACTCAGTTTGGATAATGTAATGAAATGTCTCCAAGGAAATAATCAAGCTCAGAGAGCACTCCTCATCTCCTCATATATAGCGTCAACCACCTATCACTTTTTAAGATGGAAGGACTGGGGAAGAGTGTGAAATATTTAATTGGGCATGCTGCACCTATATAATACGTATTCCATGAAGTTTTTTTTTAAAAGCGCCTGAAGGAATTATACAAAAATCAAAAATTCCAAACCAATTTCAGATTTCTGTGGGAGGGAGGGAAGGAGGGAGGGACGAAGTAAGTTTGGTGAAGTGCAGGAAATACGTGCTCCTTTAAGAAGTTAAAGTAATTACCAAAACGCCCCGTTCTAATTTTTTATTATGGGGAGAGTGCTCAGAACATAACTATCTTTCTGTTAAAATGCCTACTCAGTATTTTTTGTAATTAAAAACAAAATTATACAAGCCCACCTTAACAACCTAACTGCTCAATGATTCATCATTTCCAACATTTATAATTTCTCCTTATTTCCAGGTTGAATCTCTCCTTGATCAGTTTCCATCCATTGTTAATTGCCTGGCCTTTGGGTGCTTTGGAAAATAATTTGACCCTCTCTTCTTTGTGGCAGCCCTTCAAATACTGGAATACTGCTACCATGTCATCCCTTCTACTCTCTAGACTGGCCATACCCAATTCCTGCAACCATTCTTCATGTTTTTGTCTCCAGGCCCTTAATCATTTTAGTTGCTCTTCTTTGCACTTTTTCCAAAGTCTCAACATCTTTTTTGTAATGTGGTGACCAAAACTGAACGCAATATTCCAAGTGTGGTATTATTAAGGATTTATAAAATGGTACTAATGTTTCGCTACTGCCTGTTACTTTCTTGCCATTTTTATTGATGATTTTTTTCTTAGGCTCTCTCCGAGTTTGTTAAAATCGGCTCTTTTAAAACTTAAGACACTGGTTGGATTATATTCTATTGCTTGTGTTAGCATTATAGTGGTTACTCTCGCCCAAGATTCCAGCAACTTCAACTCCCTCTATCACTTCTTCTCTGTTAGCAAGAATTAGGTTCGGTATAGCTTTTTCTCTAGTCCCCTCCTCTACCTTTGGATGACAAAACTGACAGCTAAGTTGGTGAGGAATCTGTTTGATCTGCCTCTTCCTACAAAGTTTCTCTCCCATTTGTATCAGGGTAGTTAAAGTCTACCATTACAGCTATGGTATGTTTCCTAAATACATTTGTTAATCGATTAGCAGAGAGTTCATCTATTTTTTCAGCTTGGTTGGGTGGCCTGTAGTATACTCCTATAGCAATGTCATTTCCCCCCCTTTTATATTGACCTATATGGATTCTAGGAGATCTTCATCCTTGGCTTTGTGTATTTTTGTAGAGATTTGGTGATCTTTTTTATATAATGTAACTCCACCTCCTGTTAGGTCTGTTTCTTCTGAATAGTTTGTATCCTTCCATCAGTACATTCTAGTCATAAATTTCATCCCACCAAGTTTCGGTAACGGCAACCATATCATATCTGCGTTCATGTACTAATACTTCAAGTTCACCTTGTTTGTTCCCCAAACTTACGAGAAACATGTTTCAGGTTAAATCCTGCAAGCACCTTAGATTTACCAACTTCTTCCTTCTACTATAGCTCTCATTGCTTTAGTAAATTGTTCTCTCTTCACCAAAATATTGACAATTCAAATGGATTTTTTTCCTTATATTTACTTCAGTAATCTCCTCAGCTGACTTTCATTTTCTTGTACTAAAGAAGTCTTGAAAGTTATAAAATATTTATTTTTAAAAAAATATATGGACATCTTAATCCAATAACTCTGGGCAGCTAACAAAGCATAAAAAATAAAAATAAAATACATATCAATAGGTTAAAAAATACATTCCAAATAAAAATAATGAACTCTTTGATTGGCACAGAAAAAATGCACAAATTGGGCTTTAATATCACCTTAGGCCCTAAAGGCCAAGGGAACAGTCAAGTTTTCAAAATTTTAGAAGGCACCCAGGCCCTCTGATTTCCCCTCCTCCCATTTGAAGGCAAGATACTCTGAATCCAAACTAGAAATTTTAAAATGTAGTTTTATAATTTTGTAACCAGCATCTAAAATTGCCAGTAATCTTTTAATGTATGCCAAATAAACTAAACACAAGTAAATTCATACTCTGGGTGAGACTTATGTGAATACGTAAGCACAGGATTAATTCAGTGCCACATTTAAAGATGACTGAAAGATAGTCTCTGTAAGACCACGGCTATGAAAGAAGGATCAAGCAAGAAACCTAAAATATTTCTAGTTCCTCATAGCTATTATATCAATAAAACAAAAACAAAACAAAAACAGAAAGGATACTATATTCAGCATCAATACATTACACTTTCCACATTACATCTTGTAATTTACAAACTATAGCTAGATACCTTTCACAGAAGGAAGTATGATTTGAGTACCATTTAAATGCTCAGCTCTTCAGCAGATGGTGCACAAATTCATTTTCAAGGCAAGAAAACTGCTTGCCATAGCTCAGATAATATAACACTATTTTTAAAAAATTACACGAGCCCTCAGATTTCCCATAATCAAGGCACATCAATACATACTGTAATTGGAATGTAGAAAATGAATGCCATCTTCATCTAAAGTCTGTCCTAACGAAAACAAACTGATGCACCTCATTTTCAATAGTTTCGGAGAACTTTCACAATCTGTATTTCCAGCATCTGACATGACAGAAGGCACAATTTTTTTAAAGAAGTCCATGCTTGCGTTTCACCATTCCTAGCACATTGATTAAAGTCTTCTGTTTAATGGCCACAAGCAGAAGTCCAGATGCTTGTGCAAACTTCCTTGAAGAACTTTTACAAGCCGGTCTGTTTGTGCTACTATACATAATGATGTCATACTAAACTTGGGTGGTGCACAGTTCAAACACCAGCAAGCTAACAACTGAGAAAAGTTTTAAAGATGTACATTTTAACAAACTAAAGCAGCCCAGTCATTAGAAATACTCTGAGACAGTGAACTGTGAACATAAACCAATAAAAATAACAGAATGATAATTTAAAGAACAAAAAACATACAACATGCATACATATAAAGTATATTTCTATTTAATTAGCTGGAAGTTTTAGTTTTATCTTGTAAGGGAGGAGTATACTTCTGGACACAAAAGATAAGAGTTATCACTGTGAAATGTTTGTGGCCCTTGTGAATATAGTTACCAAGGTTTCCAATACTCTATGCTAAGTATCCATTCAGTTTATAACACAAATTAAGTTCTAATTACTTTTTTTTTTAAAAAGGACCATTCTTCCTTAAAGGGGCTGTCAATAAAGGGCAATTTAAGTCACAGCATTTTATACAAGGTGTTTTCTGTAATACTGCAACTTTTATATATTATTCATGGAGAAAATCAGAAAGCACCTTTGCAACTTTTTTTAATTCACAGGAATGCGCAAAGCAACATTTACTACTGTATATAAACTATTTTTCAAATTAATAAGGCAGTTGTCTTGTGTATTTAGAGACTGGTTCAGACCAGTTTTTGGTCGGTCGGTCGATAAGTAGGCAGAAATTTCAAGCAATCATATTCACCATAGTTCAGCCAAAAACCATTTATTTACAATTTATTTATAAAAATTTGAATGTGCTGAATTCTGACCTACATACCATCACATAGGAGGATCAAGTCTTAGCCAAGAAAAAAACCCCACTAATAACCACTAGTCCGACATATTTGTATAAATATTTCATTTATTTTTTTCCAGATAAATCTTTAAGTGTACATTTAACTCTATTCACAAGTAAAAGTAACATAAAACATAGCAAGATAGAAGTGGGTAGTTCATAATTTTCTTCTTCGTGGGTCTTTAAGAAGTGTTTGAAGTGTATGACTGCTGTTCTGAAAAAGCATATGACAAAAGTTAATCAGTTTTAATTGTGGAATGTTTTGTACAAATATGATGTTGAAGATATGCTGCTGAATGAAACAACAATAGTACGTGATGAAAATAAACCATAGAGAAAATAAAAAGTCCAGGAAATGGTTCAACATTAAGCAGAGAACTGTGATGTTACCTTGTGATTAATATATTTATGGATAAATTTATAGAGACAACTTGTAGTGAAGCCAGAGATATGATGGTTGGGGTTATGCACTTTTGTGTGCAGTTTCTGCTGCAAAGGATTCAAATGATTTGCAATGACTATGAAGCTGCACAATGCAACAAGGAGTTTGCCTCTAAAATTAAAGTGTCAAGATAGTTGTGTTTGTGAAGTAACAAAGTTAATTGTTCCAAGTTTTGGAATGGAAAAGGGAAAATGGAAAAACCTAAATGGAAAAACCTAGACCAAGCACATGAATGGAAACATTTGAAGGTGTGTAAATGCTGGTAGAACTGTGAAAGGATAATACATATGACAATGAAAGAGAACGTGCTTCTGTTCATTTTGTGATGAAAGTGATAGTTGGGCACAGATTGCTTAAGAAGTAAAACAAGAAATACATCAAGAATGGGAAATGAATGTAGACTGGATGCTAGAGTGACCAGTACAAATGTCACAGAAAATGAATAACACAACCTTTGGGTAAATTAGGTTTAATTGCATTTATCTTTCTTATCTCATGTCTTTAATTTCTGTGGCTTATTATTTCTTATATAGTTGTTTTTATTTGTTTACAGGTCTTAATGGGCCTTGTTTTCTCCAGTGCAGAATAGTGGTTATGAATGTAAGTATACCAACTTCAAAATTAAATAAAATATTTTCAAGAATTTGTTGAAGATAAAGCTAATTATATGGTATGGCTTAAAGTTACGTTATCTTTCTGCATTTTATCAGGACAGAAATTTACACAGATATTCACAGATATTCAATTCAAAATCTCTAATGAAGTCAAGAATTATACATATTTACACGAGAAGGAAGCAGAGACATCTTACTTTGGGTTTATATACTTGAATCTAGCTACTCCAACTAAAAAAGCTTATGCAGGTGGAGAATGGTTTTTTAGCATTCAGTTTATTCACAGATCAACAGTTTGTCTATCAAAAATTCAGCAATACCACCCAGAAAAGTAAGCTTTGTGCTATATAATGGATTCAATAAAACGTGACAAGAGACTGTTTCTTAGGTAAGAGCTGAAGGGAAGTGGTGGGAACTAGCATAGAGTTGTCTCGTAGCTAGAGCCAGAGAGAACCAATGTCTGAACACTGAGCAGGTACATTCCAAACTCAAGGCTAGGAAAAGAAAAACCAAAAATCTTTTGGTTTGAAAGGGCAGGGAACCGACTTGAGCATTAAAACCTGGAGATGACATATATATAGACTGCTTGAGGTCTGTGTTAAGCAGTAGGGAGGTCATTTGAATAGTACCTGTATGGCTTCTTATGTACAATGAAGAAGCTTATCTCGCAATGTCAGGTATGTAACGCTTCTGCTTTTATCTACCTCCTCACAGAGGGCAGGTTTCTGGAGAAACAGCAATTTATAATTGCCCCTAACCTGATGTCTTGCCTGCTGGTACTTGTAAAAGCAGCAGCATTGCTTAGGCAATAATACTGAGGTTTTATAGTGTACCACTACTAGGGCTTTCTCAAAACAAGTAGACCGAATGGAAGTCCTACTACAAATGCTAGCAACAATTTCCTGGTTCTTGCCAACCACAGTTCTGAGCAATAGCTGAATATCTGCATCTATATTACAGTCAGTAGAACTGTTCACATCCTCTCAATATATAATGATAAAATGAATTCTCAAAAATTAGCATGTAATATTTTTACTGAATAAGATTACTCATTTACTGTAATCTCCTTTGGAAATCTTTCTCTATGGCCAACTTGCACATTATTGCAGGCTGTTCTCTTGAGTGTGTAATGAACACAGAAATGGCAGATTATTGATTGTTGTAGAACTTTTCAGTTATTTAAAGATTGGGTTCGAACTTTTATAAAAATGGAGCAGGATAGCCAACAATGTCAGTTTTAAAACACTTTGTGCAAAACTCTTAAATGAAGAAAACAGCTATCACACATAGTGGCATCTTTATTTTAAAATTTACACTGTTGGAAAGAAGAGGGAAGGTCCTGTAACACCCAGCTGACCACTGAAGTTATCTATGCTCTTTTATATTGCCCTTCCAGAATAAACTATCTAATCCCAAATTAACAAATAAGAACTGAATAACAGAATAACCGAATTGGAAGAGACCCTGGAGGTCTTCTAGTCCAACCCTCTGCACAAGAGGAAACCCTGTACTATTCTAGACCAGGGGTCTGCAAACTGTGGCTCTGGAGCCACATGCGGCTCTTTTGGCCCTCTGCTGCGGCTCCCTGTCGGCTGA
>JANHFR010009211.1:14133-27707 GCA_032468015.1 Mimophis mahfalensis | reverse complement strand
ATTGATTTGTGCTTAACAGATTGTAAGCTGCCCTGAGTCTCCGGAGAAGGGCGGCATATAAATGGGATTAAAATAAAATAAAAAATAGATAAATATACCAGCTCTTGTAAATATCAGATGCTCATACAAACCATCTTCTTCATTATGATTTGTGCAAGAAGCAAACAAACAAAAATAAATCTGGCATCTGTGCTTCCAATTATAAGTCTGTTGCTAAGCACCAACTAAAAAAGATTAACAGATCATAACTTGAATTAAATTGGCAGTAAGTATTGTTGACTAATTGCAAATTTCACTTGTTACTAAAAGTTCCTCTTTTTTCACATACCGTAAATGAAATACTTTTGCCCTGGGATAGGGTTACCAGACATTCTCATGTCCTTCGTCAGACAGGCATAGCCTTAAAATCAAGCATTGTTCAGCTTTTTTAATGTCTTTGATTTTTTTAAAAATGAAATATTTATGTATTGTGATCTTGTAAATTGTCTGCTTCTTTCTTTCCTTCATCCATCAAGAGATTTGATAGTCTAGATTTATGTTATTGAATATATTTCCAGCAATGAGCTCAAATGCAGCCCTTCAGATCTATGATTGCCAAAGTCTGTAGATTACATGACTCATCATAAGTTTCTATGATGAAATTTGAAAAAAAAAACATCTTTATTGATTTTATGTTATTGCTAGCATATGTTCTTGAAAATAAGGATATGTTGAAAAAATATCACAGTTGAAAAACTATATACAATATATGCAATTTCATATACATGTAAGCCCAAACACATTTTTACAGCTTTTAGCTGTAGTTTTTGTTGCAGAGGCCAGAAAAGTTAACGATTAGTGTGTTCTCTATTTCCCCACATATGTCCTTATTTCCATTTGTCCATGTTCTCCATTGCCTGTTCAGTTATCTGGTAACAGTACCCTGGGATAATTTAGGTTTTCTTTTGCCAGCCTGAAGTTTCTATTTTCTGCCTGTAGATCAATTGCATAAAATAGTGATTACAATATTTCTTTACTTATTTTGACGAAGGAAATTACTGCCTGCTGAATTTTTGGAATAGAGGACCTATCCAGTGACTTGCTCAACTGTGGAACTGTACAGAATGTAATAACATTCATATTTGGTTTCTATCAGGGTTTTCGGAAGCATTTTTGTATGTCTGGTGAGGGGAACTGTTTTGGTAGGCGTCTGTCCTTTGTAGGGGCAGAGCAGAGGTGGTATTCAGCCAGTTCCGACAGGTTCTGGAGAACCGGTAGCAATAATTTTGACTTGTTTGGAGAACCACATCTGATTGGCTGACACTGGCAAATACCACCTCTGATTGGCCAACAGCATAACCACGCCCACTCCCACTAAGCCATGCCTGCAGAACCGGTAGTAAAAAAATTTGAATCCCACTACTGGGGCAGAGCTAAAAATTTAAGATTACAACTATGACCAGCCAATTGACATCTTGCTTCTTTTTAACTAGACTTTTTATTTACAGAATAACAGAGTTGGAAGGGACCTTGGGGGTCTTCTAAGTCAACCCCTGCTCTAGAAGGAGAGCATTTCAGACACATGGTTATCCATCCTTCCCTACAGGTACCACTGAACATGCAAGGCAGAGCCAAAGTAGCCTCTTGGAATACTGTACTGCCTCTGTGGCAACTTCTTCTAGAGTTCAAGACATTACTTCAGAACGATGAACTTTTCTCCTTGAGAAACATCAGACCTTTTCCTCTCTTGCTTCTGCAGATTAAAACATGAATGAAAATGCCAGCTTTTCATCTCTGAGCAATAGCTGTAATCCTCTTTTAATATGTGCCGAGCTGCTTGATTGCATAGGAATGCAACAACAAAATTTTGTAAATTAAGGTAGAACCCTGAAACCAAAAAATTCAAGAAATTACTTTCCAGTCTTCCAAAGAGAAGTAAAAACAGTTGAGTAGTGAAAGTATGATTTGAAATTATTTAAAGCCATTTTGTGAGTGAAGCCTCATCAGACACCCAACAATGCAAAGAAAAGGACATGGTATATAAAAGATAGAAATACTGAATACTTATTATGCGGACCATCTTTCATTAATAACTAATTGTCAACAAAGTACTGGTATTTGCCAAAAAGTAACCTGAGTATGTGGCTAACCATAAACCAGAGCCATGACAATAGCAAACCATTAATGTTTATGTGTACTGATTAAAAAGATCTGGAGACTTAAAAAATCCTGGAAAGCAAAGGTTCATTTGATCTCCTGCTACACGAAAAAGGAAAGAATGTGTTATCACTAGCCAGATCACAGGGTAGGCAATTTTATTGTCAAAGCTCTCCAGCATGGCAAACTATTATTCAGGTGAATGCAATTTCTGCTATTCGACTTCCTTCCTGACTACTGAATCCATACAAATACTTTCATCAATAAATTTCTTTGCACGAGTATTCCTTGACTTCTGGAACCTATAATGGTGTCAACCTAAAATGGTGTCAAGACTACAATCCTGCTGATTCTTTAAACATTATTTGCTCTTTGACAGAAGTAAAATACTAATGGGGGTGTTTATGTACAAATGAACAATGATAGCTAGTCTTCATTACCTGAGGTTCTTTTTCTATGTATACTTTGTAAGTGAGTGTACATATATTTGCTCTTCTCATGAATGACATTGAGCTTTACACTGAGGTTAAAACGTAATATATCTAGGCATACAGCTGCAACTATTGAAGGCTGTCTACTAGGAGAATTCTGGTGCAGGCTAACCAAAGAATTTATCCATTTTTGTAAAAGTTATTTAAGATATATCAATGTTACATGATTTATGTAGGGTTTGAAGTAACATTGAGATAAACTGAAGGATGAAAAAACAACAACAAATCAAGCAAACATTTCCACAAAGTTATTTGTACTTGCATTAACACACCAGGAAGAAATGTCAAGGAATAATCCACGAACTAAGATGTTTATGATCTTAACAAGCACAAAAATAAGCAAAGTCTGCAGCACCAAAGTTCCAATTCACCTTCCACTTCAACAAAGCATGAAGATGAAAAGGGTAATTTGGCACAGCATAATTGTATGAATGGAAAATCAAAGTAGATTTTGCTATTAATCATCTCGGGGTGTAATGTTATACTTTTGGCATACTTCCAGGGAAAATGCCTTTCTGAATTCAGAGTTCTATTTGACAGAGAACATAATAAGAGTTGTAGGTCTAAATAAATGATCTAATGATATTTAAATGTGGGAGGGGGTTTAATCATAAAGTTGTAGTAAAGTGCTCCACAGTTGTAGCATATCTACATGGTTGTAGCACAGACCATTGCTAAAGAGGGCTTTCTGAAAGCATCACATGCCTTGCTTCCCTGATGGAAAGAGGATTGCAGGCTTTTTAGTTTGTCTACTAATTATTTTTTGGTTGCATTTTACTGTATCACAACTTACTCAATAAATACCAGAATATAGTCCCTGTTACTAAGATAAAATGCTTAAATAATTTATATTTAAATTATAACTCACATCTGAAATAAACATGTGGCTCTCAAGATGAGAGTTAACATAAATTTAACTGATAATGCAAATTGTTTTACATTTTCAGGTCTTTTCTCTATTTAGACTGAACTAGTGATTTCAATATTTTCTAATAAACTTATTGGGACCAGGGAAGAACAAATACAGACAATATTATACCTCAAAAGAAAATAGGGAAACCTTTCTACCAATGATCATTACATTTAAACTGTTTTACTTCATTGTTTAGATCTGTACACTGATCATAATATATACATTTTAGAATCGTAGTGGCAGTTATACCGCTATTTCTGAGGTGAAACACACACCCCTGGCGGGGAGGTGTCTCAGCCTTGGTGCACTCTGAGCTTGGTTGTTTTCTTGTGGACATTTCATTATCTAAACTAGACAATAAAATAAGTGCATTGATAATGTTACCTCGTTTGGGTAACAAAACATCTGCAAGAAAACAATCAAGCTCAAAAAACACCAAGGACCTCTCATTTCAGCCCTGAGCTACAAATATTCTCCTTTATTGGTACTTAAATGCCTGTTCTGTCTGTTCAAACACAGTCACAAGAAAATAGTTCCTCTGACAGAGTAGGTCCCACTGGACACAGGACAATGACTTAAGAGTAAATTTGCTGAATTTGCTGTTATCATGCATTTAAATATAAACTATTAACATCAGCATTATAAATATCTGTTAAGAATTTCCTCATGATGAGCTCAGTGGGGATTACTTCTAGATAGTGGATTCCGATTTGTAATCTCATTTATGAAATAAAGTAGTAAGAACATATTTATCTACAACTAAATGGTTGTAGGATCCAAAAAGAGCACCTCCATTCCAAAGAAAGTCTCTTACCATGTAATTTTATACATGGCATCTTTCAGTTTACATTGGTTTGAATTTGCACTTCTAGACACCAAATATTAATTTAAGCAACAAATGAAAGTAATTGTCAATGGGAGAACAAATTGTACATGAAAGCAATCATCAATGGGAAAACAAAGTAACCAGTTTGAGGGTATGAAACAAATGCCTAGTAATTGGGAAATAACATTTACATAAAACACAGGTTTTAGGGATGAATCATTCATTTCAGGAGCAATACTATCTTCCAGAGAGGTTCCTTTATTAGAAAATTATATTTTAACTAGCAGTGTATGATTTTTAAGTGCTTTGGAATCCAGATAATCCATCTGGTGTTTGAATATTTGCAACTGAATCTGTTCTCAGGCAAGTAGTAAGTGTATCTGGAGGAAGCAGAGCCAATGGCACAGTGTAATTAACATTTACGGTATCTGGAAAAAAAGAAGCAAAATATCTTTAGGCATAGCACAGCAACGTTTTCCAAGTTGGTGGCCTTCCAGTGTGTCTGGACTGTTTTTAATCAACCTTGAAGCCAGCACAGTCAAGGCACTCATTACTACTTAAATTAGTGCCTTGGCTGTGCTGGCTCAAAGATTGATTAAAAATAAGACAAGTGATTTGAGATTGGTCATGTACTTTCAAGAGAGAAATTATTGTTCGCTTGGTAAAGGGAAGATGAAGGAGACACAACATAACAAGAGAGAGGGGCCAGATGGAAAAAACAGAAATAGAAAGATGCTAATACAATATTATGCAAAGGATTGTACAAAGTATTGGAGATTGAAAGGCTATGGGGAAACAGAAAATGGCCAAAAAAGGTGCGTCTGAAAGTCATTTGTATTTGAACTGATGATCCTGAATGGAAGACCTGTGGCTCTGTGATTAAAGACTTAGGCTCCCATTTCCACCTTCAAGCCAAATTCTGGGATGCATTTCTTGGCATTTAACTTCATTAGTTGATTTTCCCATGAAATGGGTTTTCTTGAAATGGTGACTTCAGAAGAAGGATTTCATGTTTCTGAAGTTCAAACCTAATCTCTACTTTGTGTTCTTGTGCCAGTTCCCTTTTAGTGATACCACAGTACATGTAGGTAGGAACCATAGGATTCCTTTTGTTAACTTTCATCCCTATGGCAGCCACTCTGATTCCTATCCCAAGACCCCCAAAGATTAGAGGTAAATAAAACCATAGTCTGTAGCACATTGTATTTAAAAAAACACCAATGGAATTAAAAAGTATAAATATTTTAATGAGCAACATAATAAGTTATAGCATAATTCTCTACAGTACTCAGAACTTGTTAATACATTGAATGTGGTTCTTTCACCTGAAAAAATAAGAGTACACTTTGCCTTATATGTATGAGTATCATTTTTCTCCTTTACATATAAATATCAATGTTTTGATCAATTGAAAAACTGGACCTAAAATTGAAGACAAAAAGTAACACTACAGATATGACAAATGCTCATTTCAGCCTAATACTGTCAGAGGAACTAAAGAAAAGTCCAAAATAATTAAGGTTTTTGTATAAGCACTTTCTCCAAGCTGAATTTCAGCAACTAGTGAGTTCATCAACAAACTCATGTACTTTTCATAGCAGCACCAATTGTTCAGTGAACTTTCAAAGTTACAAAGGTGTTAAATAATAAAACTTAAGATCAATCCTCAAAGTTGCAACTGTTACAACTCCCCCAAGTCACCTGATTGTAATTTCCGCTTGGCAACTGGCATGCATGGACGATGGTCACAGTGTCCCATGGTCACATGACCACCATTTGCAACCTTCCTTGTCAGCTTCCAACAAACAATGGAGAAGCCAGCAAGAAATCACAGTCATGTCATGTGGCATCATGCTTAAAGACTCTATGTGATTTACATAATGACCATAGCTGGAACTGACAAACTGCTGTTGTATGTCAGGCTCAGTCAGTGTGATTTTTCACTTCATTACTAACACAGCTTAGCAATGGTGTTACCTGTCCCAACTGCAATCTGTAAGCGAGGACAAAAGTATAAAGATATAAGATAAAGAAGTGATTTACTATTGCCTTCTTTTCTGATTGGAGCTTTCCCACCTAAGTATTAACCAGGACTTGCTCTAGACAGAGGGCTGTGCTTAGACAGCAGGACGCAACCACTTACTAGGCCTTCATTATTTACATGACTTTTAGTGTTTCAACTGAAATGTATTTGCCTTACTTATGACAAATCTATTCTACAGTAGAGGGCACCCTGCTTAAACCATAGAACAAAACCAGGCTGTCAATGGTTCTACATTATAGGTCACAAAGAAAGTAAATGATTCCCAGCTCCAAGGACAAACTAATTTAAACTATCGGGGCATATAAAGATCTATTACAGAATGGTATAACTGAGCAGAAAAGTTATTGTTTTTCTTTCCTGGAAGGTTAAAAATATAATTTTAAAGTGTATGCAAACATGCATACCTCACACACAGTTTTTATGAAGTTTATGTATCAAGTCGGTGATATTTAAGACAAGCCATTTCATTCAAACCATGTCATCATAAGAACTGAATTAGGATAGGATGTTACAAATACCAAGCTTAGCTTTGCAAAAATCTACTAACTGGGAATTGAGAAAAAGTGTATCCAGATTTACTAGATACTAAATCTAAATCTAGTATCTAGATTTAAATGTTAATAACTTTATTTTGGCATGCTTGATTCATGTAATTTTGTCAAAAGTATTTATTTATCAACTACTTTGTTCCATTTTAATATCTTAAAATTACAAATTATTTGGAATGATAGACATCACTTTTTATATTTAATGAGCAGCCTACAGTCAGATCTTATGCTGATGCTGTAAGGAGAAAACAAATAATTTTTATCCAAAACAAAACTGCAAGACACCTACAGAACTAATCCATAATGTAAATTACATCTGAATCCATTTTACTCTTTTTTAGATGTTGAGCAATGAATTTTTCCATTCTGAAAGGAAAAAGAAGTAATTCTTTGGTTCTCAGATGTTTAATCTTGGTTCATAATTACATTCAACATTGAAATGCCTGTATTAGAACAGAGTGATTCACTCTGTAATGGTAATAGCTCAAGCATTCAAAGAAGGGTACTCAAAAACGATGTTATATGTCAATCATCATCCAGTCCAATAAAAACTAGAATAAAACATACCTAAGTTTTGTACTAGGCACAACAAACAAGAACAAAATAACTTCGTGGCCAGGTTCATCCCATGTTGAAGTTATAAAAAGAAGAATTTTAGCTTGTTGCAGAATGTGTACTGTTTACAAAGGAATGGAAAACTTTTAACTAAGGGCAATTGGTTTAAGATAAATTGCTACACATTTCTCCTTAGGTTGACTCCAATGCCAATGACTTTCAATAAGAAAAAAATTAACCAATGACAATTACTCTGAACATTCCACTTGTTACTCATATGAAGACTTTACTCCATCACTTCCTCCCATTAACATTCCAATTCTAATTCATTGGACTTTTGATTTTGGATGGAATGATGTTGATTATTACAAAAATTCACAAAAGAGCAATATGAAAATAGATTAACATATAAATCTGACCTTAACACTACCGGCACATTAAGAACTATAATAAAATACAACATCATAGATGGGTTTCCATGCATGGAATATGCATAAATAATATTCTTTCAAGCATATTCAGGGAACTGCCCTGGTAATAAAATAAGATTGAAAGTTTCTTTGTCATAGGTTTGGTGGCAAAATCACAGGTATAGGTGTTACACAGAACAGTTGTAGCTCAAAATAAGCATAAAAGGTTATTATAACAGATAGCCAATATTATAAATCAGCCTATAAATCATTCAAAAATTTTGTCTAGATTTAATTGCTTACATTTCATGCCTAAATTCTAGAAATACTAAACACAAATATTTCCAAAACATGCAGAATGCTGCCATAATTAAAAGCCTAATTTTTTAATATATATTTACATGATATGGAAAACATTAAAAAAATAATTATAATTCATTGAATGCACGCTTTTTTAGAGAAAGAAATTTCCCTGATTTCTAAGCATGCTGTACTTATTATCTACAGAAAAGCTAACAAGGCTGAGTGCTTATTGGTTTCTTAATGTGAAGCATTCACTAATTGACACATGATTGTGCAGTCATTTGAAATACCTGATTTAGCATTTTTCCAGTGTACCAAATGTAGATCCAGTAGTTTATTCTGCTATGCCATCAATAATCTTGAACAGGAGCTAGTTCTGGCACCAGGTTTACAGTGATATTAGTATACAGTTTATTGGCAAATACAGACGGCATATATACTAGATTATTTAAACCATCAATAAACTGACGCTCTCGGGAATATCTTAATAGTTTGTATCTGTGGGAAAAAATATTCAGAGCATTGGTAAAAATGTAGAAAGTCATTGTCATTATACAAAACAAAATATTTTCAGCTTCAGAATGACAGCAGTTCTTTATAGTATCTTATTTAAATCATCTATAGGTTTTATCTTTTTTAACATTGTAAGCACCCATTGTTACTAAGATGACAGCCAATAAATTTTAAAAATAAATAAATAGTTTTGAACTCAAACTGAACACAAGGAAAAGTTCAACAAACATTCTACAAAAAATACACTGAATTTTTTGCAAAGTATTCAGGAAAAACATTGCTTTCAACAAGCAAAGTTGAAAGGTATCATATTAGAAAAGGCTATGTACAAGTTTAATCAATTCTTGTTATTGTTGTTGTTACATGCAGCAAGCTGAAAATTTATTGAGATGATATTAAATGTGCTGTCCTATATATACTTACATGTAATATAATGACACAAATAGACAAGTAGCAATAGATTGTATCAGAACATCATGTCACATATTTTATAATTTACCTTTCTTTTACCATTTGCAGAACCTATATACTGCTTGTATTACCTAATTTCTTTTAAAACTATTTATTCCAAACTTTCCTGAATCATCAGGGTACTCTATCACACTAAATACAGTACTCAAGACAGAGAGAATTCTAACTAGGAACAATAATAAATATTCCACAGTGGAATTTTTAAGAAATATTTTGAATGCTAGGATGTTGCATACAAATAAATGACTATGTTTAACTACACTGTGTGCACAATTGTTAGGCAAGCTATATTTTGGAGGATTTATTTTATTATTGAACAACTGAGTCAATCCAAAATGTTAATAAACGTCAAACCTGAATATTTGAGAAAATAAAAGTGAAATTTTTGCATCTCACTCATTTATTTTCATGTGTTAAAGTAAGAATAATAAACAAAAAACTCTCAAGAATTATAACCTCTGCTGTGCTCTCTTCATCAAATCTTTGGTGTTTGCTCCCCATGTCAGATCATCTCTCAATTCCATTCCCAGAAATCGAAACACCAAGACCTGTTCCACACAATCCCCTTCAATAAGTGCCTGAATGTTCAATTTGCATTTCCTAAAGTCCACAATAATTTCTCTTTTTTTTTTTTAATTGAGGAATAAATTATTTTCCCTACACCATTGTCAGCAACTCAACCTGCTCCCTATAAGCCGATCCCCCCTCCCCAGCAGTAATCAGACCAACCACCGTTGTGTCATCTGCAAACTTAATGATCTTATTGCTGGGGTAATTGGGAACACAATCATATGTGTAAAGCATATACAAATGGGGTGTTGATCTCCTTAGGCCACACCCACCCTCATTACACAAATACACATCACTTGATCTGCTTATATTCATTAAGCATTTAAGTTTATACAGCTTGGAGGTGGAAAATATGCATACAAAGGATGATATTGTCAAAATAGTTCCCTAATAATTGTGCACATGGTGTATCTGCAAAATAAAGCAAAAATAAAAACTAATTTTAACATTTTTATTCTCACCGTCCTAAAAACTGAACTTCTCCTCTGTGGTGATGAGGAATTGACTTATACTTCCCAAGTTCTCCTTCTGGTCTTGTCACATTAAATCCTACAGAATGGACTCTGTAATTGAAATAATCCACATGTGAAATATATATACTCAGTATTAGACATCAGAGGCAACTTTATGTGTGTTAGGTGTGGTGGGACAGGGAAGTTGCTATAGTTGATTTCACAGAGGAGCAGAAAGGCTTTTCAGCTATTAAAAGGAGAGGAAATTATACCAAACAAATGATACCAAAACAATAAACCCAGAAGAGAACTGAATCAGATTTGCTGTTTGATGGGAAACAAAGGAAGTTTCAATCTAAAAATGGGCCAGAATCACTGAGGGACTGCAGAGGGAAAAAAACCCAGAATAAAATGTTCCAAAGCATTTCTAAACAGAAACAGTTAACCAGCACCTCAGAATGATGCTGACTGTTCTATTGTAATTCACACTCTCCTCACAGGCATGTTAATCAGAGTAAAGAGTATTATTAATTGGTTGTAAAGAAATCCTAAATCATACTCTGTATACATTCCTTATCTTGTTAGATATAATCTTTCCATTGTGCCTAAAACAACAACAAAAAGCCAGTACAGGTAGTACATATGAAGAGCAAACTTTTTATCATAATGCTTTTGTTACCTTTTTTGTTATGGCTCATGCTCAGTCAATCCATATTTTTTCATATAATGAAAAATGCCATGTGCTTGGTATATAATTAAGTATCATATTCACTTCTAAGTCATATTGCTTATGCAAAAACCACTTTTAAAAAGTATGAAAATTAAACAAAAATGAGACAATGGAAGAGCAAGTCTATATCATACAGTGTGCCTTCCCAAATATTTCTACTTCTAGGATAATGAAGTTGAAATGTCATGTACATATGAGTTGTGAGGAAGAATTGAACTAGCCTAATATGAAGATCATAAAAACATATTTAATATTTTAAGGCCCTTAACCACTGATTTGTCAATATATGGCATTTCAATTTTTAAAAAACTCTTGCAAATATGAAATTAAAAAATAGCAGCTTGGAAAGGAATCAGATTTATACATTTTATGGAACCACAGATTTATAAAATCTAATGCTTCAAATACCTTTAAAACCTAATTTTCAATAAATTAAGCTAAATATCTCTATTACCCTATACATTCCCAAATAGAGATTTACCAGCAATTTTCAAACTGGTATCATCCTAGAGAAAAATTTTATTATGCGAATAAGTGTCAAAATTGTACTTTCATCACAATATGTGCCAAATATGGCCTGCACCTCTTGAAGTTTAAAATGCAACTGAATTGGTCTTGTTTTAAAAGGAGTATGGTTCACCTCTTGAGCTACTCAGAAAAAGCAAGATGTGCTGTTTCCTAAAATATAGACAAACAACGAATGATTTCTGAAGGAAGGATACGGAAGGTCAGACTGATAAGAATAGTGTTGTGTTTATTCCAAGCCCCATCCTTTCTCCACATGAGCTACAACATCACACCCATGTGCATTAGGGATGTGCATGGTGTCAGAATGATAAAATTGAGAAAGTGACAATATCCAGCAAGTGACAAAACCCAGCACACACTGCTATACAGAGCTCTGTAAAGTTGTTGCCTTTGGTTTTTAACCAACAGGTGTCTGTTATTATGTATATTTTATATGCCAGCAATTGAGGGAGAGAGAACGCTTGTTCCACTTGCTCATGTAATTGCAGAATTCCTAGACTATGGCATATCAATCTTGTATAAGTGTGACTGCTTTTGACTGACTGAAAGCAACATCTATAAGCAAAAACACAACAGCTAAAAAGAAGCGAAAACTAAGAAAAATACATATATACATTTTCCGCTAGCTTTGGGTTCCATTAGTCTGGAGTATCCAACCTTGGCAGCTTTCAGAGCATGGCTAGGGAATTATGGGAGTTGAACTCCTCAAGACATAAACTGCCAAGACTGACCACCCCTGCTTTAGATACATCTAGAGGCATATGCTAGCAAGGAATCCCTTTATTTATGTACTGTTACTTAAAGTTGTTCAAATCTGGTTAGCCAATTACTTTTATGATTGGATCCAATAAATCTCTACATTTCCTATTTCATGCTAGCAAAAAAGAGCTTAGATATTTCTTTTCCATTTAGCCTACATCTACTGTGAAACCTCATATGTTCCATTTGCTATGAATTCTGGCCAATGACTTAATAAATTTAATACAATAGAATACAAATACCTGTTCCAAAGGTCATCATCTTCTCCTCCCCAACCCCAAAAAGCATTTGGAAATCCATTGATTTTTTTGAATTGTTCTACTGTTAATCCACTTACACCACCAAAAAATTCATTGTATGGAAGTCTGAAAATGAGAGGAAGTATTTATGTTTAGGACTTGCGAAGATAAAAGGGAAGTTGAGTCAAGTTCAGTTTCTGTTGCCCTCATGGAAATATTCATGTTGGGTTTTGGGAGACAGGAGAGAGGCAACCATTTACCACCAAGCTTGGCTTTAGTTCATTTTTATAATTCTTTTCCATAGCAAGAGTTTTTACATCTTATATGTAAGTAATTTAAATTAATAATTAAATATATTTAAATGGATACGGAATTTTGTAAATGGATTATATAATGGAAAAGGAATGTTATTTATGGAAAATAAGGTATAGCTGTAAGTCCAAAACAACTGAACAGTACATTAATACTCTACTTTTCAAATGGTAGAAGTAAAAATAAAATGTCATTGGTGGGGAATGAAAGAGTATCTTTAACATACTTTGTAATAGTTAAAGACTGTCCCTTTCCTAAAATACAGAACTTTTTTGTAAATTCTAGAAAAAAAGGAGTGAGATTTAAAAAAAATAAAGAATACCGAACATGGATAAAAAGTGATAAAAACAGATATTCAGGACAGCCACAGATTGAATGTCCACTTATTTGAATCTGAAAGAAGTAAAATAAGAAGCAACAACAAAACAAAATCATGTCAAATTGCTACAAAACACAGCACATGGGACAAATTCTTAGGTGGGAGAAAAGTGGAATCAAGCAAAAATACAGGATATTTGTAGGAACAGCATTTAGCAATGGGATATTGGAATGAGAGTGGGGAAACCCAGGATCTAGTCCAATAGTGGGATTCAAAGTTTTTTTTACTACTGGTTCTGTGGGTGTGGCTTAGTGGGTGTGGCTATGATGTCAGCCAATCAGAGGTGGTATTTGCCGGTGTCGGCCAATCAGAGGTGGCATTTTCTGGTTCTTCAAACCAGTCAAAATTATCACTACCAGTTCTCTGGAACCTGCCGGAACTGGCTGAATACTACC
>JANHFR010009209.1:0-17458 GCA_032468015.1 Mimophis mahfalensis | reverse complement strand
GATCCCATTCTCTTATGATTCAGAGCAAGTTTCTCTACTAAATATGTGCCCGTCCAATACTCGGAGGCCCAAAAGTTATATTCTGGCCACTAGTCCCACCACCACCACCTCGTTAATGCCAAGAGACATCCCCTTATCTTCCTTTATTCCAGGATGTTGTCTTCCCCAAACCGAAAATGAAGCAAAATATTTCTAAATTCAAACTAGCGAAAGAAATAAATGTATTTCTGTCAAGCTGTATTTTGAAAGTGTTATTTTTTTTTCTGGGTTAAAAAAAAATATTCCTGACCAATTATTATTTAACAATTTTAAAATACATTTTAGACCATATACATTGCTGTTTGATTTTTCTTTAAAAAGGATTAGCGTTAGGGATGTATGTGTGAGTGCTTGTGTCTGTGGGTTTCAATACTTTTCAAAACAAAAAAGGAAAAACATGAATGTACACACTTTACATTGTTTGGCACTCTTATGATTGTTAAAAAACACTTTTAATATTGACCATATTTTATACAAAACTGTAAACTATGTTCAAGTTACTTCCTTGACATCTTTCAAAAACTGTCACTGTTAAAGTAACAGAGTCAAAAGGGAAAACCGACCTATGTAATAAAAGAGACAGTTTTTGAAAGCACATTATTAATGAAGCAATTGGTGAATCTGCCCTTCCGATCGCTTTCTGTCTTCTGCAGAGCAGGAGCTCTGGATAACTCTCCACTCACAAGCAGTGGGTGCTTGTGAAAAGGAAGTATTTGCTCACCAATTGCGTTTTCACACCTTAGAGTAGACAAAGATGGCTCTTTAAGTTATTTTATTTTCTTTCTTTTTTGTTTTGTTTGTTTACTTGCCTTTTTATACAAAAATCTACAGCTAAATCACTTTGCTAGAAAGATTATTTCCTTTCCTGCTTTGTACACCTGTAAAGCAGAATTTGCTTTCATGAGGGAAAAAAATATAAAAAACAACATTTCATGCACAAAATGCAAATCAAATATAGTTTAAAAGCTGCTTTTCTTTTCTTTTCTTTTTTCTTCTCTTTGTGTAGGGTGCAAAGTAACCAGTTTAGGAAAGATTAAATAGGTTGGACAGAACAGTTTCTACCGTAACATCTGCTCCCAGGTCATGATAATGGAATCTTCTACCTTTTCCTGGTTTTATTTAAAGGTGGTCAGATGGTCTCTTAGAAGACAGAAGCGTATCTCGTGACTTCTCGTGAACATTCCAACGTGGCTAAAGTCTTCTGCCTTGATCTCTATAGAGATGGCCGTTGGCACCGCAGGGCTAAATTATGCCTCCTGGTCAACTGCAGTGTTGTTTGCCGTGCAAAACTATGCCGGTTTTGGATAAATGGCCATAGTACATGTCTAAAACTTGTTTCAAAATTAAATTATTGAGCAGAAAGTAGTAATACCGACACCCAAAGCACCTAACGTAATTACAGCCCTGAAAATGTCCTGAGTCCTCTACAGTGTAGGCTATAGACCTCCAGAGGAATTTTGAAACTTGCCAGTGAATTGCAGTTCCGCTTAATTTTAACATGATACGGGAATTACTTGGTGAAATGCATTGGTGTTTATATATTAATTACTACTTTCAGTTGAATTGAGTCAGGTAATATTCAAATTTTGACCAGACCCCCGTCCTTTTTTCCCCCTTTAGTCAGTGCCTCGGGAAAAGGCTTTTGTGGCCACAGTGGATTCTCAACACTCTCGACTAGAAGAATGGGGTTCCCGTGCCAGATCCAGAGCTTAAGCATTGGCAGCGTAGAGATGACAACAAGTTCTAATAAGAGTATAAAACGCTTCACTGACAACAAGCTTACATGTTAGACTGATGAGCTGCACGTTTTCAGTCTCCTGTCTGGATTCAGATGCCTTATGACTGACCTGGGTCAGTCTTTTACTCGCTCCTTTTAAAGAGACTTTGTTTGGAAAGCCGCATTTTCCTAAAATTTGGAACGCAACCTTACAAAGCCTGAGAGAAAGTGGAGCTAAGAAGAGTGAAGTCAAATCCTGCTAAACTCACTGAGTTTACTTTTTCCATCCAAATAGAGAAGGTAGGAAGTACTGATGGAATGCAGGGTCTTCTTTCTCCTTGGCACCATTTTCTGGTTTTGGTAGAAGTTCACTACGGCATAAATTTCCAGCTGTTAACTGAAACACCGTGTAAGCGCAGCCTAGTCTCCTGGCAGTTACTTCCCTTCATTTCTGTCCAGCGCAACTTAGAATTCCCACTTGGCATAAACACGTATTCTGTCATTATAAATTATATGGCACTTAGGAAGTCTATTCATGTGTAATACGCCACTTGCCCCAGGACAGAAATAGAATTCTTTAGAAAGATAATAATAATAATCATGTAGGCAATTTGGGGGATTAGATACCACCTCTGATGTCTCTCAATGGCTTTAGTGGCAATCTTGCCAAGAACTCTGTTGGGCTTCCTTCCTGAAATTTCCAACCATCATCCCCAGACTGGCCAAGCGGTGCCTTTTTCTGTCCTCAGATGTAGGCATGGAAGTAGCATAAGCCATTGCCAGCCACGATGAGGAAGATGAACGGAGTTCTCCCACTCCTAAAAGGTGCTAATTGCATACGTGTGACCGCAGTAAGAAAAATTCTGTAGTGTATTAACATTTCAGACCTAAATTACCTAATATTTCAGACAGTTATCTACTTAATTTAACAAATAGCATTTCATTTAAAAATTTTCCGGATGGTGGGACATGAACATTGTGCCCTGCCTTCCTAAATGCTTGTTCGTGGCATCTTATTAATATTGTTTAGTTAACTAACCTGTTCCTTCTTTTGGTCCTATCGTACTGTTTTTTTTTCCAGAGCTTGTCCCTCATTTATAGTGGGAATTAGTATTGTTATGCAGCATACGCAACTTATGAAAACACAGCCACTGATTGTTTAGCTGATGTTGGTCTTTGTATGTATCCGTTTTTCCCAAAGAACGTATAATGCCATCGTGTTTATTTATTAGATTTATATGCCACTATCTCATCTATGTTATTATTATTATTATGATTCATTACACTGTCAGCCAGATGCTTAGACTGCATTTGGCATTTCAATCCACCTATTAAATCAATTCTAAGGATCTGGGATAGGCAGATGTTATTATTATTCTTACATTTATACTCTTTCAGCTACACAACTTGTTCACCTTACCGTTTCTACCCGTGGCTACCCCTGTGTTTAAAATGTTGTCACCTTATTTTTCTGTATAAAAATGAGATTTATACAGACTGTCAGGTAAATTAACGTGTTCCTCTTGGAGGAGGGCAGAACTATTGTTAAAATGTTCACCAATGAGAGACAGCGTGAAACTTAGTAAGGAAAAGGAGAGAACACAATGAATAATGGCGCTAGTTGTACAACCGTGGAAAGACTTCTCTTCCTCCTGGGACAGTCCTACATCCATGACATAACAATCGACATGTTGCACAAGGTTGGCAGGAAGAGAACAACCAGTTGGCATGTAGGATTGTTTTTCTCAGGTTGAAGACAATAAGGCCTGACTTAGTATATGATTATTCTTCAATTGTACTGTATGTTTCATACCCTGATACGCTGATCAGAGCTACTGTGCCAGCTAAAAGGAAACACTAGGCAGGAACACAGCAGTGCTGAAAAACTGGAGCAGGGAACTTTGTTTTCCAATCCCTTCTGAAATTTATTTTTGTAATAATTTTGGCCTAATTCTAATGGAGCATTCCAACATACTGATATTGCTCATTACTATGCATTGAGATCAGAGCCCTAATTCTTTTTTCTGAAATATGAGAAACAGAAAATAGGGTTCTTCCTGGGCAGAGAAATCCTTGGATTTCTACCGCTTATTATTTGCCAAAGGACAAAAATAACTGTGGTCTTTTATTTTCCAGACCCAACATCCCACTCCCACACCCTTTTTTCATATGGGGAGGACACAAGAAAAGAAACTGCAGCCAAATCAAGCTTGTGGCATGTCGCTAAACTCCATCTTTCCCCACTTCCTGTTGCTTAATGCAACCAAACACAAGAATGCCAGTGGCAAGGGCAACATTCCTTGTTCATGTTTCCGAATTAAGCCTCTTTCTGAAAAATTACACTTCTCCCACCATCCTGCTTGTTCCATCAGATTTGCTTGCCTAGAGAATGGAACAAAAGTATTGTAAAACGAAAATCACATACACGCGCACACAGAACTGGTGGCCTCTCTAACAAACCTTTTCCCCTCTTCACTGTCTCCAGGAGAGGCACACAAGAACACAGAAATCACCCTTGTGTTGAATCATAAGGCTAACCAGGTCGGTCAGTTTGGCCTGCACTCAGCGGCAGTATTCAAATCAGGGACCTTTTCATGCAAAGCAACAATGGAGACCTTTTAGGTACCCCTTCCCAACAAACCCACCCTTCCTATGCTGACAGCATTCTCTGGAACCAGCCGCACGAACCTGATAGAAGGCTCAGTTGGTCTGGATGGTGCAACTGACCCCTCTGACATGAAAGGTATTACCCCACAGCTTCTAAGCTGCATTTCTCTGTAGTCTTGACTCTCTGGCATGCTGTTAATTATTTAATGCTGTTAATTATTAGTTTTCCTTCCCCGCTCATTTTCTTGAAAATGAGTGCTGATCCCAAAAACTATGTATTATTCTATCAGGACTCTCGATGCACATTAGCCATTCCTGTACAATGCTTAGCTTCCTGCAAGTCCTTGTATCGCATTTGCTGAGCTGAGATCGTTCCCAGCCATGGCACAGCAATTTGATTAGGCAGATTGGTAGATGAAGCTTGGGCTCCAAAACGTCAAGCTGACTTCAGTCTGCTTTTCTCTTGTCTACTGTTTAATCCATACACATGGTTTTTTTTTTTCTCCCTGAGGAAGGAGTGGAGTATTGAAATATGGAGCGATTGATTGGATGGCACCCACAATTCACAAAAGTCCCTGAGTGGTGGTGGCCCTATTTTGTGCCAGCAGAAGAAAACAAAGCATGCTTATAGTTTGTGCTGTCCTGAGAGTTCTGACATTGTTTATTATTATTTCTTTCTTTTTTCTCCTCCTCTCTCCCCAAAAAGTATTGTGGAAATACTTCATCCTGAATTTTGACTGGTCCAGGATGATCAGCAGACTCATCAAGCATCAAGATCTTTTCTATTCCTACTCTCTTCTGTGTTACTTCTCCAGTATTAGAGAAGCAGATTAAATCTCAACTGTTTGCATGCATCAAAGAAGACTGAACAAAAATATTTTGAAAAGCTGATCGAGAGTGACCTAGAAAACAAGCACAAGAATCAAGATAGAAAGGGATGCCCAGGAAGCTCCTGGCTGTTCCACAGCTCTCCAGAAGATGGCCTTTTGATTTTTTGACTGACGTACTAATGAACAGAAATTGAGCCATCTTGATAGAATCAAATGAGAACTGGCTGCAGTTATTAAAAGGATGTTAATTATGGGGTTGGGTGTAGAGACAGTAGAAGTGGACAGACATGACTGCTTTGGGTAGCTGAAACCATTGTCCAAATAGTGACGAGTCACAGCAATGCACTATTCTCTCTTTAAAATAGTCACTGACCAGATTCCCCCCCCCGCCCCCCAAGGACAGTTTCATAGATTATTTATGTCAAGAGCTGGACTTGGAGCAGTTTTAATTGCACAGGGGAAGGAAAATGTGTGCATTTGCAAGATTGAGAAAATAAGAAAATAAACAATTCCTTCATCAATTAATATTCTGTTGGCACACGCATTCTTGTGGGGTCATCACTATTAGCAATTACTTCATGGAGACCTCCAGGCAGAATTATTTGGTTTCCTGTACAGATTTCCACACCCAGAGAAAAGTGGAGCAATGTTAACTTCTGGTTGTTCTAACTGCAGCTGACCTCCAACTGCAGAGACCCTCCAGGGCTCCATCCAGATTTGGGCATCGGTGTGGGCACTGTGAGAATTGCGGTGCTTACAAGTTGTACCGCTTAGATGGAAAATTATAATTGGGGTCAGTGAGCAGATCAAAGGAGTTACCTCTGTGTGCTGACAACCAGCTTTTTATTCCTAATGTAAACTGGTAGCAGTAAAACTTACAAAAGTACATTTGATATGGATTTTGGTTATTTCTGTTTAGTCTTATTGAATAGTGGCACAAATGTAGCACGATATCAAAAGAAAATCAAGAAAAAATGGAACTTCTAGTACAAGTCAGCTGCAGTTCCAGATTGGTTATGTTTTTCAGGACATGTACTGAAAACTGGAGAAAAGGGGCGCAAAGACTTAAGCTGCATTGGGTGGGTCGTGGACTTAATGCAAAGAATGAAAAATTACAGGCAGCCTGTTTCTGCACGCTGCTGGAGATGAGGCAACAGAAGCCTTTACTACAATCTGACCAGCGGACTGATAAACAAAAGCTGCAAATGTTGTTTGAGAAATGTGAACATTACTGTGTATTGACCAAGAATATTACATTATGAAAGGCCTACAAAGAAACAAAAAGGAGATATTACCCTCTCTATAATGGAGTTAAGACTTGCAGCACATTTTGGGGAAGATTGTATCATGTATGGAATGAAACCCAAAAATGTTACAGAAAGATGATTAAAGTTGGAAGATCCTGTTGATATCTGTGGAGTCGGCTGTAATTTATTTCAGAGGAAACAGAAATTCTGAGGAGTCAAATGTTAAGCTACATTTTAGCAGTCCCTTGGGGTGCAAAAGGCCAGAGAGTGGAAACACCTACTTAGACTGTATCCTCCTGAAACAACCTGCCCAGCTGTTGAGCCAGAATGAAGGAGAGCAAACCTGAGTCATTTTGCAAAACTGTATAGAACAAATGGAAAACGTGTTATGTGCTCTAAATGAAGAGCTTTTGACCAAAGTTTTTAAAATCGAGGGAATAAAAGATGAACACGTTGTTCATTTAATTACGGATTGTACAACACTGAAATTTTAAGATTTACCCAGACATAAGTAAATGCTGGGTCTCATTGAATAGTTGCAGGAAAAATTTGAAATAAATTGCAGGTATATGTCTAGGTGTGCAATGTTAAAGTTCTAGTTGTGGATTTTAAAACAAGGACTACTTTAGGTTAAGCACAGTAATTCATTTAAATCTTGTATTAAGAGTTTTTGCAAGAAGTAGAATTTTAAATTCATGTGTAGTATAGCATATGCATTTAAAATTGATTTTTAATTAGATAGTAACAGGGCTTTATTGAAGTGAATGTAAATGAAATGAAATGAATCAAATTGAATTAACAAGTACTTTCTGAATATCCAGTAATCATAAAAATTAAACAAGAATTGAATAGAATGGAACACAGGAGTTGTAATCAAAGTAGATGACTCTACCTAGTAAACTGAGTACTAATTATGAAGAAACCAGGATGGAACCAAAGATATGCTTTAGGTCCAGGAATTTAAATAAAACTATTTTAAGAAAACACTATTATTACTAACTGTAAAAGAAGAATTAGTGGGAACGCAATTGTTTATCGTTTTCAAAATGCAGTTTTTTTAAAAAATGCAGTTAGTTTACAGGAGTTTAGAAATATGAATTTTTAGTTGTACATCTTTTGATAAGTACAAATTTAAAACTTTATTTGGTATTTCTTTTTTCTCCAGAAGTTTATAAAATGCAGCAGATTCTAGATGATTTAGAAGCAGTCTTGTCCTTTGCGACATTTAATGATGATGTTCTGGCATAGGTTAAGGATAAACAAAAACACAGAAATTAACAAGCTTTCAAAAAGGTGGATGACAGAGAATGAGGTGGCTGGATGGAGTCACTGAAGCAGTCAGTGAAGTGGACTCCGGGGGATGGTGGAGGACAGGCAGGACTGGAGGAACATTGTTCATGGGTTGACGCGATGGGTCGGACATGACTTCACAATGAACAACAACAACCCAAAAAAAAGGTGGAGAAAAAAATTAAATTAAATAAATGAAAATGTATGCTTAGATTAAATAATTTGGGGGTGCCCTTGGGGACCATGTGGAGGCTTCAGCTGGTGCAGAATGCAGCCGCGCGAGTTGTAATGGGAGCTACCCGATATCCCATGTAACACCTCTACTCCACGAGCTGCATTGGCTTCCGGTTGCCGTCTGCATGAGATTCGAGGTGCTGGTTATGACCTATAAAGCCCTGAATGGCTTGGGACCAGAGTATTTGAGGGGACGCCTGCTGCCGCTGTCATCTTCCCACTGTCCAGTTCGTTCCCATAGGGAGGGCCTCCTTTGGGTGCCGCCGGCAACAGAGTGTCGGCGGGCAGCTCCTAGGGGGAGGGCTTTCTTGGTTGGGGTGCCCACCCTGTGGAACCAACTGTCAGTGGAGCTGCGGACCACCCCTGACCTTCGTACCTTCAGCAAAGATCTGAAGACTTTGCTTTTTGCTTCGGCCGGTCTGGATTGAGGGGTGTTTTAGTTTGTGTGTGAGGGTTTGTTATAATTTAATTTCATTTTAACTTTTGTAACATCTGTTTTTAATGTCCTGTAAACTGCCCTGAGTCCTCAGGGAGAAGGGTGGTATATAAATTAAATAATTAAATAAGTAGGTAAGTAAGTAAGTAAGTAAGTAAGTAAGTAAGTAAGTAAGTAAGTAAGTAAATAAATAAATGAATGAATAAATAAATAAATTTAATCTAAATGATTAAAGTATTTGGGGCATATGTTAAATTCCAGAGCTGTGAAACCTGACAAAATGAAGATTGATACTATTATTAATGTACCGAGCAATACTTAAGTATGGCCGATTATTTAGCAAAACACCTTCCAGAAATGGAATTACGGTGGATGCCAATTGATTTTATTTATTTATTTATTTATTGAACTTCTATACCGCCCTTCTCCCAAGGGACTCAGGGCGGTGCACAATAAAACACACATACTATAAACATTAAAATTAATTGAATTAAACAGAAGTTCAATCATAGACAGACACCCCATTAAAACTCCCCCCACTTACCCCCTCCCCTCCCTCAGCCCAGGCCGGCCATACAGAAAAGCCAGGTTTTTAAATCCCGCCGGGAGGAGCGGAGATCAGGGGCCGTCCTGAGCTCAGGGGGCAGTTGGTTCCACAAAGTGGGGGCACCCACAAAGAAAGCTCTCCCCCTGGGCATCGCCAGCCGGCATTGCCTGGCCAACGGCATCCGGAGGAGGCCAAATCTGTGGGCTCAAACGGGGTGGTGGGGAGCTGATGATGCTGGTAGGAGGTGCTCCCATAAGTACCCTGGGCCATTGCCATAAAGGGCTTCATAGATGGTAACCAGGATCTTGAAGTGCACCCGGAAAGCAACCAGCAACCAATGCAGCTCGCGCAAGAGTGGCGTAACATGGGAGTAACGCAATACCCCCATCACCATCCACGTGGGTGCATTCTGCACCAGCTGCAATCTCTGGATGCACCCCAAGGGAAACCCCATGTAGAGGGCATTGCAGTAGTTGAGCCAGGAGGTGACCAGGGCATGAGTGACTGTGGATAGGGCATCACAGTCCAGGTAAGGGAGCAACTGGCGCACAAGCCGAATTTGCACGAAAGCCCCCCTGGTCACGGCTGTCAGATTATCTTCTAAGGAAGCTGGGAATCCAGGAGGACATCCAAGTTATGCGCTGACTGGGAGGGGGACAAAACTTCTCCCCCGACTACCAGGGATGGAACGTCCTGAGAAACACGTGACGCCGGTATCCACAGCCACTCCGTCTTGGCCAGGTTAAGCCGAAGCCTGTTCCTCCCCATCCAGACCCGCACTGCCTCCAGACACTGGGACATCACGTCGAGGGCATCACTGGGTCAGTTCGGGGTGGAGATGAAAAGTTGGGTATCATCAGAGTACTGATGATACCGCACCCCGAAACCGCGGATGATCTCACCCAGCGGCTTCACGACTCTCAATAAGTCTGGGGAACTCCACTGCCAACCCTGAGAGGACGTCGAGGAGCTTGGGCAGGGCTGAACCCATGCAGCTGGGAGCCAGGTACGTAAGGAACAAGCCCAACTGGACCCCGTGCCCCCACCGCATAAGGAGGGACTCACAACCACCAATCTGCTGGACAGTGGCCTCCTGCAGACAAAGGACCTCCTTGATAATAACCGCCTCCCCCCCCGCCCCTTCCCTGGGCCCGTGGCTGGTGCAGTACCCGGAAACCCGGAGGGCACGTCTCCGTGAGGGGCAACCCCCCCCCTCCGGTCCCAACCAGGTCTCCGTGATACATGCCAGGTCTGTGCACTCCTCCTCAATGAGATCGTAAATGAGGGGAGCTTTATTTGTGACAGCTTTATTTGATGAAGACAAATTTAATAAATTAAGAGAGTTGTTAACAAAGGCACCCATATTACTACTGTATGTAAGGTGAAAAACTTTGTTGTCAGTAGATGCTAGCTGATTTAGATGCAGTATTGCTACCAGGAAGTTTTCCTCTGCAATCTCTCCAAAGCCATGTGTAAAGCACAACTAAATTATTCTCAGATAGTAAAAGAAATGTTAGCTATCATTTTTGGATATATAAGAATTGCCTCTATTTCCAGAAAGCAATGTTCAGTATAGACTGATCATATATCTTTGCAAGCTATCTTTAAGGAACTGTTACACTGTTCATGTGTAGAAATCCAAAGTTGGTTATTAATGTAGTGATTGCAAAAAATGTTGAAGTCTGGAAATAGCTGGTAACTGCATGTGGTTTGCCTGTCCAGAGGTCTTTCACAAAACAAAGATACTACAATGTGCAGGATACCTTCTTTATGATAGAAAAGTGGAAGAATTTAAATATGTTACGTTAAATGATAGAATGTTACGATTATTCAGAAAAATGAAATAAAAATCAAAATGAGCATGGCCCAAAAAGGAAAGATGTTCCAGAGAATGTAAAACAAAAAACCAAACTAGAATTAAAGAAAGAAGTTAAACATTTATTTTTCAAAAATGATACAGTGATCTTACTTGAACGGCTAGCAGTAAGAATTCGAAAATAATATATCAAAAGCCTTTGTGTAAGAGAGAGGCTAAAAGGGTTTTCTTTTGGCTAGGTGTCAATACTCCAAAGATAATGAACAAGGTGCATCAGATTTTCAGAAATATAAAGCATCAACAGAAATGCATGGATTAGTTTATGAGATCTTAGCAGAAGGTGGGAATGACTATATTTGAACTTTAAAAACATTTTGTACTAGTTATTTTTCTCACTTTTGTGAAGTTTGCTTAGAATTTTTGTTTAGTCAAATAATAATTTTGCATTACCTCTTTTCATAAAGTGGGGAATCTCTGAAGAGATTGTTATACTTCGCTTTATTTTTCTTGATGTTTTTGGATTTTGCTCTTCTATGGTTTCTTTTAATAAGCTGGTGTTTAACTGTCTGCCACTCAGAGTTGTTTGGAAGTGGGGCAGCCTACAAATTAAACAAATTTTACATTATACAATTACACTGTATTATTTTGTACATTATACATTTTGTATAAATGTTACATTGTGTCACCACAATGTAAAAAAAAATGTGCAGAGAAGAGCAACAAAGATGATTAGGGGACTGGAGGCTAAAACATATAAAGAACAATTGCTGGAATTAGGTATGACTAGTTTAATGAAAAGGACCAGGGGTGACATGATAGTAGCATTTCAATACCTCAAGGGTTGCCACAAAGAAGAGGGAGTTCAAGCTATTCTCCAAAGCACCTGAAGGCAGGACAAGAAGCAATGGATGGAAACTAATCAAGGAGAGAAGCGATCTAGAACTAAGGAGAAATTTCCTGATAGTGAGAACAATTAATCAGTGGTACAACTTGCCTCCAGAAGTTATGGTGCTCCATCACTGGAAGTTTATAAGAAGAAATTGGACAAACATTTGTCTGAAATGGTATAGGGTTTCCTGCCTGAGCAGGAGATTGGACTGTAAGACCTCAGGGGTACTTTCCAACCCTGTTATTCTGTAAATAAAATAGAAGACAAAATAAAGTAATAAAATAAAATAAAAATAAATAAACAACAGATCATGGGCCACAGTTTTGCTCATTGGAATTTGCAAATAATTACAACTTCATGGACTTTACTGCTTGGTCATATTATATCCAATCAAAAGAGATTATAAAAAGAACTGTAGAAAGGAGCCATCTAAACTTTACTGCCACCTGAGATGCTTTCACGTCCATCAGGCATCAAGAAATAAGGGCAGTGGCAGGGAAAGCTGTGGCAGCCTAAAAGGGGCCCACCCAACCTGGGCAAAGACAACGGAGCAGCCACTGCCGGCATCTTCTTTTACACCTACAACTCACAGTTCTATTCCACCAATGGAAGATACAAACCCCTCCCTCACCCCAGAACATATACATTCACCCCAGGAAAGCAAACACTCCCAAACTTCTGAAGTCGTAAATGCAGCTTACAAACATGCCTTTGTCCTCAACACACTCACAGCAGATGTCCCCCCTCCCCCATTGGTAATTTCCAGTTTCTGCCTAAACGGTTGCAAAATAAGGGTTCTGTTGTTTTAAACAAACCCTTATGCACCTATAAGATAGAAAGTGAGGCAAAACAAAGGAAAATCATGCTGTGGGGGAATGTAGCTCCAGGAAGAATCCAGGAAGAAAGAAAAACTCTTGGAATAACTTCACAGGTAAGGAACTGCAAAATCTGTGAGTCAATGGAGCTGATGGCCAGGCATTTGCCAACACATTCTAGAGCTAACTTTTGCAAGACTACCCTAATAACTAAACTAGCTGCAATAATGAATTAAAAGAGACAGAGATTATCTCCCCCTACCCATCTCTGGGTGTGAAGTTTTTCAAGCATAAGAGAGAGGGGGAGGGAGGGAAGGTAGGAAGATCCCTGAAAACCATGCCCTCCCCCTTCAACAAACCCACATAGCCCACCACACAAACTCTGTGTGCGCATCATGTGCTGAAAAAAGGAATAACAATTCGCAGAAATGTAAATCAAAGGTGGGGATGGAGTGAAAAATTGGTCATAATCAAGAGAATAACCAAACCCCAAAGATCGCCACACTCCTGTGTTGTTGTCATAGTCTGAGTGTCTTCCCCTGGTCTTTCTCTGGTCTGCAGGCATCAATTTACATAGTACAACCAGTAAACCAGGTTGAAGAATCCAAAAGTGATGGGGAAAATGATCCTTGACCATTTGTCAATGGTGCTGACATCTGCCAGGTCAGGAATTTTGAGCTTCAGCTTGGATGATCTTCGGCGGAGTCGGCAGTTGGCACGATTACGGGCTGCTGCATGGTGGGTCATTGGGATGTGGCGTTCTAGTGGTGGGTGATGTCCAAAACCATCTCGGGGTCCCAGCTGCTTGCGGAACTGGATTCCTGATCCTTCAAAGGACATGACAGAGTTTCGTGATTCTCCTCCTGTGGTCATCATATCAGAAGCTAATAATTCATTGTTCATTTCCAAAGAACTGAGAAGAATGTTGCCATAAGGGTCCACCTGAAAAAAATGGCCAGAGATATTGCAGAGTATTAACATTTCATCTGTACAATGGATGATACCTAAACACAGGTGTTGATGTCATAAATGATACATTTATTTCAACAGCTTTTTCACACATTTGCATGGAAAGAATCAAGTGTGAAAGTACAGTTAGTCCTCAGGTTACAATGACAATTGAGACCAAATTTTCCATTGCTAAATGATGCTATCTGACCATGTCACCTAGCAATGGCAATTCCAGCAGTCCTGGTTACTATTGTAATCCAAGGACTCTGTCAGTCATTACGAGGGGACCACATGTGATCATGACTTCTACCTTCCTACTGCCTTCCCCACTGCCTTTGCTCATAGGAAGCCAACAGGGAGCATCAAAAATCATGAACATGTGGCCATGAGGAAGGTTTAATGGCCGACACTTCAAGGACTGGATGTGAGTACTATTTGTTCAGCGCTGTCATCTCTGAGCAGTCACTGAACGAATGTTTGTAATCTAAGAATTACCTGGAAAGTGTTTGCAGGAACAGAAAGCAAATATTATATATGAACAAGTATTAGGAAACAGATCCCTCTTCCGATAGAGTAAATGAAAAATAGAGAAAAGGAAAGAGGATATGGGAGCTGCTTGGAAAAGAGTGAGGAGAATTATAGAGGCCCCGGAAGTAAGTGGCAGGAATAAGTATGAAGAAGGAAGACACTTGGTGGAAGGGCCAAGTGAAAGATACTCTGGATCAGAAAACCTGCATCTAAGAAAAGGATTGTTACAAAAAGTGAGGAAGATATAATCTTTATAAAAAGAAAAACAGAGGTAATAAAGAAAACCTCAATGAAGAATAAAAGTGGTAAAAGCTTCGGGATGAAACTCAACTGTGGGAATGCTACAAGGCTTATTTAAGAAATTTGTATATTATCTCTATAAAGATAATGATTACTTGCAGATTGGAATTAATAATAAATTGTTTAAATGTTTGTCAAAAGAAAACATAACCTTCAAGATCTTCCTCCTTAACCCTTACAAGAGGCAGCCTGTAATTCTGCAATGAGGAAGGAAAGCAATCCACCTGCTCTCTCGTCCGCTTTTCTTCGTATCGGTGCTTCTCATTCGTCGTCTTCTGGAGACGCTCACTCTGCTTCTTCTGCTGCCGGGGCCCCCGGCCAAAGAAGATGTAGTTGACGAAGGCATATTCCAGGAGCGCCAGGAACACGAAGACGAAGCAGCCCATGAGATAGACATCGATGGCTTTGACGTAGGGGATTTTGGGCAGGGTCTCCCGGAGGTGCGTGTTGATGGTAGTCATGGTGAGGACGGTAGTGACCCCTGGGGAGAGAGAGTTCGGGCACACATTCAGTCCTTTCTGACGGATGGTGGTTGGGAAAAGATTTTCAGTGAAGCAAGGAGAGCTGCACAGCACTTTTTAAAAATACTTTTGAAGATAATAATAAAAAACCAACAACACAGGGCACCAGGGAGGGATGATTGTGTGAAAAGCCTACACTAACTCTGAAAAGAAAGCTGATTGCTGGGTGGAGTGCCTCTCTTCAAGGGCCATGTGGCCTGCCCTTTTAATGGCCAGATTCCGGATTAAGGAGTCCCTCTAACAACATCCTAGATTGCTCTGTCATCTACTTGACAATACTCTACAAGATCTGCAATACAAGTCTTGTGGCTTTGGGCATACATGATACAGAGGTCCTGGGAGTTGAGTGGCATAATATTACAGTTGGTGAAACAATTAGCCAGATGTTTAGACTGGGTTTGGCATTTTTATGGGAATGAATTCAAGTCTCCTCTTAAATTAGGTTGTTTTTGTTGGTTTTCACCTGGTTTGTCATCCTGCTATCTTTATCCTTGCTTTGGTTGCTTTTTGTGTTTTTAATGTCTTAAAACATTTGTAAATTGCCCAGAATTGCTGGGAACTGGGCAGAATAATAATGAAAATAAGAATAATAAAATACAAATACCTGCAAATAGAAAGGCAAAAGAAAAATCGAGACAGTACACAATAGCAATGGGCACCTTGGATGCAATCAAGTGGAGCGCCACTTGAAACACCATGGGTATTGACAAAATCAACAACAGTCAATTACAAAAGGCAGTTTTGCTCAGAATAGCTTCCATCCAGAGACGAGACCTTTAGGACCATCAAACATCCATATCTGCCTATCTCAGCTCAACAGGTAGACAAGAATGCCAAATCTAGTGCGAACATCTGGCTGACTGTGTGATGAACCAAAATAGGAATAATAATTTGAAGTATTGAAGTTCAAATCTTTACAAGTTTAATTTCCAGGATTCATTCTTTTAAAAGGCAATCAAAAATATTAATGAAACTGGCATTTCGCTTTTATTTTTTAGAAAAAAAAACATTGATCTTATCCAGATTCTTTTAATTCTTGTCCCAGTAATATTTTGAGAAATTTTGTTTACCATTACTTAAATTAATTGGATGTCTGACTCCTGTAGAGGTAGAGGTTTATTAATGATAGCCAAGGCCCTAACTTCAAAGTTGAACATTTTCTTATTTGGGTTAGCCTCTCAATTTACACAGACAAAATAAACAGATATTGCAGAACTTCTGAGAAAAGAGCATTATTGATATACCGGTACTTACATCCCAAATAAACAATCTGTGAAAAAGAAAACAGATATTTCTTTGCCACCTTTGTAAGCCTTCCCACCTACAGCTTACGTCTACAAACCTTTAGAAAACTTTCCCAATTTTTTGAAACATTCATGATAAACATGCTTCTGCTGTAGTAGCCAGCCCAATCTCAAGTTGATGTCAATTTGTAGACCTACCTAGGGCAACCCGGGCTGCAGAGGCATCGTAATTGATCCAGAAAGAGACCCAAGAAAGAATTGTGATGAGAATGGAAGGCATGTATGTCTGAAGGATGAAATAACCGATATTCCGTTTTATTCGAAAGCTGAGCGACAAGCGAAGATAGGAACCTACCAAATAGATGAGAGGAAAAAACAGCATAATGAGAAGGAGATCTTGGAATCATCTCAGTGGAAATTTCTAGTTTTTCACAGCACAGAACTTAACATCAAAGTAATCATTATACACTTTCCAATAGATGGTAAGTAAATCTAGATGACAGATAAGCAGCCGCAATATAAAGTGACAGTTGTAATCCAACTGTTTCCTGCTCTGCATGAAGGAGCAAAGATTATTCTTCCTATGTCCTTCCAGCCCTTTCTAGCAATGAGGGTTCCAGTTGTGTAAATAGCAGTAACCATCTGTTTCACGGCCATGTAAATTATAAAATCCTACAGTGCTCATCCAAAGGGTGTGGGTGACTTGAGCCAAAGTAGTCTCAGAGCTCCCAGCTGAGACCAGTCACCTGGGGAATCCCTCTTCAGGAAATGGGGCCACTAAGCATCAGAAGAGCAACTGATAATTAAAACTCTTTTTATCTGCCACCATCTGCGGCAAAAGGAGTTGCATTTGTATTTATTGTAACTTAACCCTTTTCAGATGTAATCTTTGCAATGAAACAATAAACCTTAGTTGTTTAACTTTAATTTTTGTCTATGTACTTTATTAATTTACAGTATGGATTTTAATCAAGTGGTGAATGACATTTATTGCAATATTACAGTACTGTAATTGGGCAGCATAGGAGCAGCAGTAATGAGTAATAAACAAGCTAACATGGCAAAGAGAGAGACACTTTGAGGAAGAAAGGAAAGGAGGAGGCTCTGTGAAATAGGGAGGTTATGAAAAATTGCTTCAGCTAAGTAGACCTCTCAGTCTTCAATGCAACTGTAGTATATTCTAACCTAAAGGGGCCCAAATGCTCATCTAGTCAAGGTTGGTGACAGAATGAAGCTGGGATTACTGTCTGCATTTACGAAAGAAAGCTGCAGCTGGACAGAAATGTAGCTCACCCCACTGCTCCAAGGACAGCCTCAGATTCCCCCAAACAGCAGCAAAAGTTAACAGCAATAGCAACAGCACTTAGACTTTATTCATTCATTCATTCATTCATTCATTCATTCATTCATTCATTCATTCATTCATATTTTTATACCGCCCTTCTCC